>JAPQWV010004662.1:0-27693 GCA_027422505.1 Craterostigma plantagineum
GACGCGTGACACCTGACGTATAAGAGAAAAGACGAAGTCAGTGGCCCGTTGCCCCCTGCTAAGGTTTTGTGGTACTTACCAATAATTCCGAGACTAAAACGCATGTTCTCAAACGCCGACGATGCTAAGATGTTTAGATGGCATGATGAGGAAATGAAAAAATTGAGACATCCAGCGGATTCCCCGCAATGGAGGAACATTTATTCGATGTATCCTGAATTTGGAGGCGAGGCACGAAATCTCCGACTTGGGCTTTGCACTGATGGGATAAACTCTTTTGCCGATTTAAGCAGCCGTCACAGTACTTGGCCGGTGCTGCTTTGTATCTATAACCTCCCTCGTGGCTCACGATGAAAAGAAAATACATTATGTTATCATGTTTAATCTCCGGTCCAAAACAACCCGGAAATGACATTGATGTCTAGTTGGCTCCGTTGATCGACGATCTGAAAGCACTATGGTACAAAGGAGTTGAAGTGTACGAGCATCAATCAGATCACGGTTTACATTACGCGCCATGGTATTCTTTACTATAAATGATTTCTCGGCTTACGGTAATCTGTCTGGCTATAGTGTAAAAGGGAAGAAAGTGTGTCCAATTTGTGGGGATAATACGGATAGTCAGTGGTTGAACAACTGTAGGAAACACACCTACATAGGCCGTCGGAAATTCCTGCCACGTACCCACGAATATAGAACGAAGAAAAAGCTTCTACCACTGTTTAACGGGAAAACGAGACTTCAAGAGCTACAATACCGTTGAATGGCACGGAATTAAATGATATCATCGAACATATCAATACTTATTTTGGTAAGAAGTGAAAAACATCGAAAGACGGCAATGTCTGGAAGAAACTATCTATATTTTCGGAGCTACCTGGGAGAACCTCGACGTCATACATTGCATCAATGTGATGCACGTTGAGAAAAACATGTGTGGTAGCATTGTAGGCACCCTTTTAAATATGCCTGGTAAGACAAAAGATAGACTAAAAGCCAAGCTTGACATGGTCGAACTTCGAATGAGGCCTGAGCTAGCACCGTTGAAAAGGGAAAGAGGACTTTCCTTCCCCCGGCTTGCTTCACACTTAGCAGGGCTGAGAAGTTAAGTTTTCGGCAGTGTCTAAAAGGTATTAAAGTCCCATCCGATTATGCCAATAACACAAGGAGATATGTCTCGATGAAAGACCTGAAGCTGGTGGGGTACAAGTCTCATGACTGTCATGCATTGATGCAGCATCTACTGCCAATCGCAATCCGTGGTATAATGCCGAAGCACGTTCGTCACTGCATTTCAAAATTGTGTTTCTTTTTTAACTCAATATGCAATAAAGTTCTTGATCCTGAGGTGCTAGATGAACTACAAGCGGATGTCGTAATAACATTGTGCCACTTCGAGATGTTCTTTCCTCCATCTTTTTTCGACATAATGGTACATCTAGTTCGAGAAATCAAGATATGTGGCCCTGTTCACATGAGATATATGTATCTATTTTGAACGATATATGAAGATCCTTAAGGGATGTTAGAAATCGGTATCGTCAGGAAGGTAGCATAGTTGAAGGATACACTACAGAGGATGCGTTGAGTTTTGCTCTTCGTACTTGGCAAATGTTAAAGTGGTTGGGATACCTACATCTCGCCACGATGGACGACTAGGACGGAAATCATTGACGAAACCGCAGTAAAAGACAGTATCGAGAGAACTATGGGAAAGTGCACATTTCCTCATGTTGCGTTGTATTCCTGAAGTGCACCCGTTTGTGGAGGAGCACATGGCTACCTTACGGCGCGAAAATCCAAAAAGATCGGAGCTCTGGTACATAAATGAGCATAATAGACTATTTTAGGCTGGTTCTGAACGAGGACACTTTATGCAGATACCAGATCGGATTGTAGTGAGATGATAAAATGGCTGGCATGGGGACCCGAATGGAGTGTTACGACTTATGAAGGTTATGACATCAATGGGTACACGTTTTATACGAAAATGCGAAATGATAGGAGTGCGTCGCATAACAGTGGGGTCACATTAGTTGCGTTGTCGAGAGAAGTATCTCGTGAAAATGATGCTCAAGTTACGAGTAATGCAAGTTCATACTATGGGTTTATCGAAGATATATGGGAACTCATCTACAAGAACAATGTTAAATTAGGGTTTCGGATATTGATCGTATGTCAGATATTGATTCGTCTTATACCTCGAGTGAGTCTATTTCACATGGACCTTTTTAGTTCAATTATATTGATTTGATCTAACACCCATGGGCTTTACTTGGCCCGCAAATTAGGTGTTCGGAAATAAAATTCCTTTGCGGTTCTATTCAAGTTCCAATTGATAATTGTTAAGAATTTGTTTTAGGTTTGATGTTCACGTGTTGAAGTTTACTATGTGTAAATTTACTTAGTGGTAGTTTATAATGGATAAGTAGCAGTAGTTAATTAGGCTTAGTTGACGGTTATACTCTAAGTCTTAGATTATGTAGAAGCAGTTTTATTATTGTATGAAGTTCTTATAGTGAATATTACAGTTCTCTCATCTATTACCTTATCCTCTTTGCTGCACTTAAAATCATTTTATCAACAGTGGTATCAGAGCCTTAGATCTTAAGGGACCTGTGAAGATCATGGAAGCCGAAACAAATTTCTCGACGATTGCTCCAGTTATGTTCAATGGCGTGCACTACCAACACTAGGCAGTACGCATGGAGACATATTTGGAGGCTCTCGATCAACTTAAAGCAAGAGAAGAAGACAAGGAAATCGAAGGCGAAGGCATGTTTGATTTGCGCAGTTTCACCCGCCATTTTCACTCGGATTATGACTCTAAAATCTGCAGAAGAGATATGGGACTACCTGAAGAGTTAATACGAAGGCGATGAGCGAATCAAAGGAATTCTCAGAGATATGGGAATTCTCTTGATCTTATAAGAGAATTCGAACTTCAAAGAATGGAGAATTCTCAGACAATCAAGGAGTATTCCGACAAGCTGTTTGCGATCGCTAATAAGGTGATACTTTACGGTTCTAATTCACTGATTCGAGAATTGTTGAAAAAATTCTCATTACAGTTCTTCAATTTGTCCATTAAGTAATTCGGACAAGGAGATTTTTGAAGAACTTTTGGCGGCCAGGGAGCAGATACAATCCAAAACTAAATGGAAGAAGAACAATTATGGCGAAAACGAGCCATCAACATACCCCAAGAATGTCACACAAAGGTGTGGAAACCAAAAAAATTCATATCCTCCCTGCGAACATTGCGGGAAAATGGGCCTTCCACCTTTTTGATGTTGGAGAAGGCCCGCCGCTGAATGCACCATATGTGATCAGAAGGGACACGAACATGTTATCTGCAAAAAGAAAAATCAGCAGCAACACGAAGTGGCGAAACCCGTTGACACTCAACCGGTTAAACTAGAAGAGGAAGATTATCTTTTCAGGGCAACGTGTGTCTCGGGCATAGAATCATGCGAAGAGTGGCTTATCGACAGTCAAACCATATGGCATATGGTAAGGCGTTATTCCGAGATATGAACAATAGTATCACTTCAAAAGTTCGTGTTGGCGACGGAAAATATATATCGGTGCATGGAAAAGGAACCGTTGCAATCTCAACTAGATCAGGTACGAAGTTAATTTTCGATGTGTTATTTGTCCCTGATATTGATCAAAACCTATTGAGCATCGGACAACTAATGAAAAAGGCTCCATCGTTCTCTTCGAAGATTGCTATTGTACGATTAGAGATACACACGCTCGTGATATATTTAAAGTCAAAATGAAGGGAAGAAGTTTTGCTCTAAATCCGAAAGAGGAGCAGATTATTTTTCACGCCAAAGAAAATATTCTTTCCCTCAAAGCAGCTGATTCCTCTGCTTACGTGGATTCGTTCGCAAGCAAGAGAGAAATCTGACCACTGATAAGGCTGCTGCATTAAGTAATGTCTTTGTATAAAATTTGTCCAAGTCGACTACATAAGGTTTCTTCAAAGATCGCATGCAAAATTATTGTGACGCAAGAAAGGCTAAGAAGAAGCATGTACAGCATGATACAGTGAAGAAACTAGAATTGATTCATCTTCTCCTGAGGAAAACGAATTGGAAATCAAGTCTCTATTTTTACAACATCATTTTCGGCCGCCGGACGAATCTCAGATTTTGAAGTTTGCATCTCCTAAAACAAGGGAGAGTTAAGAATTTGTTTTAGGTCTGATGTCCACGTGTTGAAGTTTACTATGTGTAAGTTTACTTAGTGGCAGTTTTACCAGTAGTTAATTAGACTTAGTTGACGGTTAATACTCTAAGCTTTATATTATGTAGAGGCAGTTTTATTATTGTATGAAGTTCTTACGTTGTATATTACAGTTCACTCATCTATTACCTTATCCTCTTTGCTACGCTTAAAATTATTTTATCAACAATGGATTGGAGTACTCTATCTTATTCTTTTTGTTTTAATTTAATTGATGTGGGATTGAGTTTCAGACCACAATATAACCGATTTGGTCATGTTATGTTGGAGTAATTTGTGCGTATCATCAGTTAAATTGAGTCGCAAACCTAATTCTTAGGCTTAAATAATGTGTAGCAAGAAAACTTTATCACACGAAATCTTCCACTTTTAATTTAATAGCCATGTGACTTGGAGATTCCACTGCATTGCTTCGCTGACCAAACAACACGTGAACTGTGACTTCGGACAGAAACAGAAACTGTATTCATGAAGTCAACTGAAATACATAATTCCTTGAAGGAAAAGTCAACGGTAATTGATTCAAATCACAACCAATTTATCAAAAAAAAAAAGTCGAAGATTCGCTTATCACCTTTGCATCAAGTTAATGTGTTCTTTACAGTTGACAAACAAACCAATCAAGATTTAATAAACAAACAAGCACTGGGTGTACCATTGTATATAGGATGGTTGACTAATTATCTACAATTTGAATGCAAAGTTTTGATCCATCCTACGAAAGGGTAAAAAGTAGGGGTGGTTCGGTACATTATACCGTACCAAAAACTGTGATATCGTATACCGCACCGAAATTTCGGTATCGAAAAAAATCATATCAATACCGTACCAAAATTTCGGTATACCTTAAATTTCGATACCGTATCATCCCGAAATTTCGGTATGGTATCGGTATCATACCTTCTATACTATTCACACGGAGGGTTTAACATGTGTGTGTCGTAACTCGTTAATTCCTTGTTTTCGAATTTTTAGTCAATTCAAACTCCTTAGGCCCCAATAAGATGGATTATTAATACTAAATCTTCCAAATAAAAAGATTTTTATTTGATAAATTATCTTAAATAATTTACATATTTTAGTCAGTCTCCTTAGTAAGACAAAGAACTTAACATAACCACAAAATACAACTTTATATAAAGATTAATTAAAAAGAAACATCTCTTTTGTATTTCCTTCTGTTTTATTTAATGTAAGTAAAATATGGTGGGCCTCAATAATCTTAGAAAGTTGGGTATAGTTAATAATTTATGGGCTAAATAAATTAGATCCTTATAATATTTTTATCCATTTTATATTTTTTTGAAATAATATATGTAGGTGTATATATAAATATATATATATATATATATATATATTAAAGATTTTATTTCGGTATTCGGTATAATCGGTATACCTAATTTTAAAATTTTCATACCACTACAAAAAACTTCGGTATACCAAAAGTTTTGATATTTTCGGTACGTTTCGATACGATAAGGACGGTATGTCGGTATTTCGGTATATTTCCCAAACCCTAGTAAAAAGCTCCCAAGGAAAGGAAGCATAATTTAATTTTAGAGACGTAATTTAATCTGAATGTACAGTATATTATTACATATATTTTTTAACTTCACAAATATGAGCAACTCGAGACGTAGTTTCATGAAAAATTGATTCACTACATACATCCAATATGAATAGCATAGATGACGAAGAAAAAGCGGAATATATAGAGGTTGATGCTGCAGTTTTCTTAGAAATCGTGAATTTAAATATTCAGATTAATAGTTTTGGTGATTGAACTTAACTTAATAAGTATACCGATCAGACATAGGTGAAACCGGATACAGTCAACAGATTATCACAGCAAGTTGAAACCGGATCAAAACCGCTACCAAAAGTACATTGAAGACGGGACACCGGGCGTGCCATGCTGGACAGATTCAAATAAAATTGAGGCGCGATAATTTGAAGACTTCTTACGAACATTCAAGGCTGTCAGCTAGAGCCAAGTTGAAGTCAAGCCAAGATTAATAAGGAATAAAGCAAATGCCACAATGCGAACTGCAGCGAAGACCGGACAGACTGATTTTGGGTAAAACTAATAAATGCTCTGTCCGGTACACAACAGCTATCTCACAACAACCTTCAACTACAAACCCAACTATAAATAGAGGGGAAGCAAGCTGAAGACCTTACGACACTTTGCTGAGAATTTTTAAGAACGAGAGATCAAGCTCAAGCTTTCAAAGCTTAGAAAAGAACTTAGGTATTGTGTTCACTGTATTATACCAACGATTAGTAAGCGAATTTTCTCAAGGGACTGTAAAAAGCTCTTGAAAGAGATGGACTGTAAAAAGCTGTCTAGAGGTGTCTAGGAGTTTAGTTAGCTGGGTATAGCCGTGAGGGTAATATTGTGTGAGTCTAGCTAAGGAGGTTGTACGACAAAGGTCGTAAACCGAGGCTTCTAGTGGTTCCATCCTTGCGGGGAAAAGGGGAGACGTAAAAGAATTTGCTCCGAACTTACATACACAAATTCTGTGCATACTGCAAACATACACGCATCACGTTACACATCCGGTCTTGGTTCAAAACCGACTGGTTTCTTTCGCACCAGTCAACACACTTAAATATCAAGCATCGGTATTTGACCTTAATCGGTTCAGAACAGATAAATCTAACAAGTTGTTATTCACCCCTCTAACCACATCAACCGATCCTAACAAGTGGTATTAGAGCAGGTTGCTTGATATTCACAATATACTAACGATGACTTTATCAAGCAAACTTCTCATGTTTAGCAGGGAAAACTTCCTTAAATGGAAGATCCGAATGACGACCCATCTCTTCGTACAATACGACGAGACGTTGGATATGATAACTACAGGACCACTTGTGTTCATGAAGGTGAGTCCAAGACACGCGGCACATCCCACAGAGCCACAAGAAATTCCAAATGAAAGGAACAATCTTACCATAGCGAAGAGGAGAAAAGCAAACCACGACAATGTTGCTAAAGACACATTGTTCAAGACACTGGACACGGGTATATTCAGGCAGGTTATGATCTGCCAAACCGCAAAGGAGGTATGGGCCAAGCTCTGCCAAATTTGCGAAGGCAATGACCAGACGTGAGAAAACAAGCTCATCGTTGCCGTTCAAAAATATGACACCATCAAGATGAATGCAGGGCAAACCATGGGTTGACTTCGAGGAGCGGTTCTGCTCCATCATTAACGATCTCTCGGCTTTAGGCAGAGAGAGCTGTCGGGACATCGCTATCAAAGTCATGAAGGTACTCCCACGAGAATGGGACGTAAAACCATGGCCATGTGAGAGTCTAAGGACTTAAGCAAACTAATGCTTCATGATCTTTTTGCAGACCTGAAGGCATATGAGTTCGAACTTCAGACTAGAATGGAGGAGACGATACCAGTCCAACCGGTAACAGCCCTGTCCGTGGCCGAAATGCCAAGGAGACGAGCGATGAAGCGATGACCTCTTCATCAGAAAATTCGGAAAATTCATGAAAAGAAATCCGAATAAGACTTCAAGAGGTAAGTATGCTAATAGAGATGAAGAGCCTAACACATGCTTTAATGTGGCAGGAAGGGACACTTCGCGGCAGACTGCCCCAAAAACAAAAAAGACAAAGACAAAGGAAATGAGGTAGAGAAAGAAAGATTCAAAG
Source organism: Craterostigma plantagineum (assembly GCA_027422505.1). Lineage (NCBI taxonomy): Eukaryota > Viridiplantae > Streptophyta > Magnoliopsida > Lamiales > Linderniaceae > Craterostigma > Craterostigma plantagineum. Next base: position 7,928 of record JAPQWV010004662.1, read on the forward strand.
GAATGAAGAAATCCCATGCACTAATGGCCGGGAAAAGCAATCGCAAGTGGGACGATATCGACTCGGAGGAGTCAAGCTCAGAGGAAGAAGTGAGCGAAAATGAAAGCGAGAAGGAGCTCGCATGTCTCATGGCAGGGCATCTGACTCAGGAGACGGATCAATCAACCTCAGAGTTCAGTTACGAAGAGCTAGTGGAAGCTCTTCAAGACATGAGAGATGATTAACGAAAACTCTAGTCAAGCTCAGAGAAGCTGAAAAAGGCAAAAAAAGGTACATGAGGATACCAATCTCTAGTTGAGAAAATTGCTCAACTAGAAAAGGAGAATGACCGCTTGAAGGGGGCCACCAGGTTGAAAGGCCTCAGAGAACCAAAAACTATCAACCATAGTCCAGTCATGGACAAAATCGTCAAGAACACTTGACTACCTTCAGGGTGTGCTGAAGTACACCAATGATCAGACTGGTCTTGGTTACAAGGAGCAGACGAACAGTGAGGAGGCCTCAACGTCTTATCAACCGCCTGCCTCAACTAAGGTAATAAAATTTGTCCAACCATCGGACTATACGCATGTCCGGTTTCACTAGAGATCAATCCTAGGAGGACTGGACATGGGTATAAACAAAATAATAATAATAATAATAATAATTATAGAAAACCCCTGTCCCACAAAGTTATACCACATCCTGTAAGGGGGAATACTAATATCAAATAAATAATAATAATAATAAATCTTATGTCCCGCAGAGAAAGGAAATACCCCAACAAGTAATGGAGGATCCTGTTTACAAATATAAAAACAACAATAGACCGGAACCTTCGAGAAACCTAAAGAAGAGATATCGATCGTATACATATAGTAAACCACGACCGGTTGCCGGTCATACAAAACAATAAAATAATAAAAAAGAAGTATAAGTATCTTATTGACCCAGATACCAGAAGTTTTGTCAAGATTATACAAGTCTGGGTTCCTAAAAATTCAATGCCTAACCGGACCCAAGCTATAGTGGTTACCAAAGAATCTATCTGTTTTGCAGGAATATTTGCAAGGACTCAACCGGTCAATCTGGTTTTTAGACTGCGGCCGCTGTCGGCGCATGACCGGAGATCGAAGATATCTCACGGACATAAAGCCATGAGCCAAAATGACCATCACCTTAGTTAAAGCTACACTATAACCTTATTAGTGTTAGTCAACTGAGTGAAAAGTCGGTTTTGAAAAAGAAAAATGCTTTGTTAAAAACAAAGATGGGAAACCTACTGACCGAACAAATAACCGACGACACCTACACAATCAACTGGAGTGAGCACACTGCTCAAGTTCCAACGTGTTTGATTGCCGGTGAGTCCAAAGGTTGCCTATGGCATAAAGACTGAGCCATTTAATTTTTAAAACAGTATCAGCTTGAAGTAGCAACCTAGTTAGAGGTCTACCAAAATCTGTTCAGCATGTCAGCTTGGTAAATAGATTAGATCAGCCTTTAAGAGTAAAGGAAATACACTATCAAATCAGTGCTTAGATCTATTGCACATGGACCTATTCGGTCCGGTTTCGGTAACCAGTCTATGGGAAAGTATACACTAGTTATAGTTGAATATTTTTCTAGGTATACTTGGGTAGGTTTTCTTAAAACTAAGGATCTAACCGCAACTAAACTCATAAAGCTTTTTAAAAGAATTGAAAATGAAAAGAATTTTAAAATTAAAACAACTAGGAGTGACCAAGGACTGAATTCCTCCATTATGTTCTAACTTCCTATCTCGATGACCATGGCATACGCCATGAGTTGTCTGCTGCCAGGACACCTCAGCAAAATAGAGTTGCTGAAAGGAGAAACCGAATGCTCAAGGAAGCTGCAAGGAAAATTCTGGCAGATGCAATGTCTCGCAGATATTCTGGGCAGAGGCTATCAATACCGCCTACTATACGCAGAACCGGTTAATGATATGCAAGAGTCAAGGGAAGATGCCCTACGAGATCTGGAATGGTAACATACCTTCCATTGGTTACTTCAAGACCTTTGGAACCAGATGTTACATCCATGACAATGGGAAGAATCATCTAGCCACTTTCGACAACCGGGCTGTCAAAGGATTCTTCCTAGGGTATTCATCAACCAAGTGGCGTACCGGGTGTTTCAACTGTAAGATTTTGAGTATAGGAGAATCTCTGGACGTGGTGTTCGAAGAATCCCGGACTGAGAATGATACTCCAAGGAACATCAACCAGCTAAGCAACCAGCTGGAGGTACAAAACCTAGATGATTTCAGTGAAGATGATGAACCGGTATATATGCCCGAGACAATAAGCCAACCACAAGAAGCTGAAGAAACCGGAACTCTAAATGAACAAATACCGAAAGAAGTTACAGTTTGGCATGATCAATCGGTGAATGAGAATGAGCCTCAAACAGGGCCAATACCACAAAAAACTAGCAGAAGCAGTGAAACCGGTCAACCCTCAGGAGGAAGATCAAACCGAGGGGGAATCCATCAAGTGGAACGGGACTAAGCTGAATCACCAGAAGAGACTTATCATAGGTGACCCCAGAGCACCAATGAAGACCAGGCGCCAGTCCAACTCAAATCTCTTCATTCACGCTTTCATCTCTCAAGTGCAACCAACAAAGGTCGAATATGCGCTAAAGGATACTGACTGGATCGCAGCTATGCAACAAGAGCTGAACCAGTTCAAGAAAAGCGATGTTTGGATGCTTGTTCCAAGACCCACCCAGACGATGATTGAAACCAAGTGGGTATTCAAGAACAAGTTAAACGAAGATGGACTAGTCGTGGGGAACAAGGCAATGCTAGTTGCACAAGGATACCGGCAAGAAGCAGGAATGTACTACGACGAAACCTTCGCACCGGTAGCCAGACTGGAGGCCATCAGAATCTTCATAGCCTATGCCGCCTACAAGGACTTCAAGATCTATCAAATGGATGTCAAGAGTGCATTCCTAAATAGGCGAATCTCTAAAGAAGTCACGAGTTCCCAGACCATGTGTACATCTATATGGGCTCAAGCAGGCACCAAGAGCTTAGTACGAGACTCTAAGTTTCTAACAAGCAATGAGTTCTCTATTAGAAATATTGACAAGACACTCTTCCGGTACACTAAGGGGAAGATCTTCGCATCGTACAAATATATGTCGATGACTGTTATTGAACATAATCGACAATTCCTTGCATTGCAGATAAAATATAATTGACAAGTTTATTACTCCAAAGCTTGTGATTGAAAAGTTTCGAGAAATTGTATTCTGCCAACCTTCAACTCCATTAGCTCCTCCCTACAATGAATGGCGGTTCATAGAAACATGCAAAAAGGCGCATTATCTAATGTATGAAGGAAAGAGTGTAGTAATTTAAGACAAATACCTGCTTGCTGCATTCAGGAAATCGACGTAATGTTGGGCGAGAGAGCTTTATCGATGAAATGGATCCCTGTTTTTTATTACCATTATCCACCAAAATGCATGTGTGTATATATATATATATGTGTGTGTGTGTGTGTGTGTGTGTGTGTATCGAAAAAAGGTACATGTTTAGAACTCTCCCACGACAATTTTGTGAGTGGAGTGCTCAGTTCATGCAGGCCATTTTTCTCCGCCTGCATTATCGTCTATACGAGATAGGACTTTTCTCAGAGGTGTTTCAATCTCAGTAAGCAAAGACTCTTCTTAAAAGGGAAAAAAGACAAGGGATGATTATTTTACTCCGCACTCGTCGAGATAGATTAAAAATCCTTATATTTACCCGACAAAATGGGACGTGAATTCGAGCAGCAGCAAAATCTTGGTCCTGCTAAAATAAAAGAAACATTAGTTTTTTTTTGAAAGATAAGTTGATCGAGGCCTATGAGGTTATTACACACTGTTTTCTTCGTTTTCTTGGCAGTGAAACTGACCTCCAACGACTTTGTGCGAAGCCCTGCAAGGTAAATCGACAATGATCAATGACAATATCTCCGGGCCTTGCAAATAGAACAGGGAGTAACTACCTCTGTTTCAAATTCGAATGACCTATTTTCCCATCGATTTAGACACCGAAGAACTCGGAGTTGTAAGTAAAGGCCCCTTTCTCTGAGCACTGTGAGCCCCTTTGCCTTTCGATTCTAACCATGCGCAAAGCTTTTTCTCCATATCAACTTTTACAGTCAAATTTGCGCTTTCATGGGCCGAGGCTGGTAGGAAATTCGATACATGGCGAGACCTAGCTGCAAGGCTAGCCGGTGACCAGACTCTTGGTATTCTCCAGGATTCTACACCTTAAACAAAACCCGGGGGTCAAAGAAATGGGTACCCAAGAACTTATTATGAACATCGACTGCGTACGAAATGATAGATATACCAAGCAAGCGACCATTAGCGCATGGCTCGTCCCTCCGAGGGAGTCTTGCAATATACATGTCAGCTTGCTCTCTCTATACAGTATTCTTGGCTTTGCGTTGTTGAGTGCGTAAATAACGTTTGAAAGCGCAAAGAGGGATTGGTTTGCGCTCTTTCGGAGGCGAATCCCTTCATTGCAAGTCTTTCTATTATCTTTGTTACCTAATTTTTCAACTCATATAAAACGAAACACAGCTTCCAATATCAGCTTTAGAAGCGCATATATATATAATATATATATATATATATAATATATAATGCTAAAACGAACCTTCTCTGTAGTTAATTTGTTCATTCCATCATTACAAGGCGTGGAAATGGTAATAGAAAGCACGCCATGGCTCATACCGAGACATCGTTAAGGCTCATTTGAGCAACCCTTCGCCTAACGCCTGAGGAGAAACCTCACCAAATTGGGAAATCTAGCCCACTTGAACTTGAGCCAATCCCTTGATGTGCGTTTGTCCTTCTTTGCCGTTCATACCATTATCTCTTTTTGTTTGGGTTCTAACAGATCATAGCACTTGTCGATGCATATTTCGTAGTAAAATATAGAACTTTACTTCTTGTTTATTCAGACATCGAAAGGATGTTCGAAATTGCAAGTGGCATAATGTCGGGCAGTTGATCGCTTCCCTCGGTTTCAGTTTCGATTTCAAAACGACAATCGACTTATTTTAAAACTACGATTTCATACGAAAATCGTGTGATATGAAAGCTAACCTGCATTGTATTCCACTCCCAATGGCTCCATAGGCGAAAACCGTAGCATTAAAGCCCTAAAAAACTCCAGGGATCAAAGGCTTTACTTCTCTGCAAAAAAATTGGCAAACGTTGTTCTCTTGTTCGCCGAAGAAGGTGTCGAGTTTATAGCACTCGTTTCGACTATAATCGAGCAATCGCAATGCAAAATTGAAAAGACAATTTCAAGTTCTTGAATTAGCCCGCAAAAGGGAACAGCCAGAAACATCAGACGAAAAGGAAAAAAATGGACCTTGATTCGTAGTCTTTGAGTAGGATGGTGACGTCTAGCCGGCGTCTTCACTGCCTCTATTGTCAGTACAGATGTTGTTGAGGCCTTCCCTTAGGTATTGAACTGCTCGTTGGCCTTGTCCCGATTGATGTTGACGGTCTTCTCAATGACGGACAATTGGCAACGCATATACTTCACCTAAGAAACCTCCTTGACGATGCCAACTATGTCTGAGGGAATTTGAACTTGGGGTTGTGGCGTGAGGACCGGTACAGTCTGAGATGGTGGCAGTGGTGCCAACTATTTTGATTGTTGTACCGGTTTGGAAGCTGACTAAGTAGCAGGTGCAATCTCCTGTTGCGGTTGCTGAGTGTGAACCGGAGATGACTGTTGCACCAGATCAGTGGAAGCCTCCTTCATATTTGGCGGTGCGCATTTTCTGGCTCCTAAACTTACACCGTGATGTCAACTTCCTCAAAAGTAAGGAGCAGTTGTTTGTAAGGACGATGAAGTGTTTTAAACCCTTTCATATTCTTCTAAGTATTGAAAGGATTTGACATGGGCTTATTGGGTTTTGGTGGGCTTTTGCTTTGCATTAAATGCCACAGTATGTTGCGCACGGTGTCGGAGCATTTAATGCGGTACAATGTTTCCACTCATTCTCTGCAGATAATCCTGCAGACCCGACGTCAGTTTTACCTAAAACATGTTATAACATGCAATGCATGCATTGATGAGGTGCATTAATTGAGAATGAATTCGGTCTTCACCGGCCGGTACATATATATATTATATATATTATATATATATAATATATATACGGTATTAAATGAAGTTTGGTTTCAGAAGGAATTCGGTATCCATGAAACTCGTAATATCAATTAATTTGATATGGCATTGTTCCCCCTGACTTTATGCTTAGAACTTTTAAGATAATCTAAAAGTCCTAAAACATTTCTAAAGAAGGTAAACTTAGCTTCGGGGAGCGGTTTGGTGAAGACGTCCGCCACTTGTCGGTCCGTTGAGATGTGCTCCAGTCTTATTCCTTCCTAAGCACATGGTCCCTAATGAAGTGATGGCTCATCTCTATGTGCTTTGTCCTCTAGTGGAAGACCGGATTATGACTGACTGCTATTGCACTCGTGTTGTCACAAAAGATCGGCGTGTTTGACTCCTTCATTCCATAGTTAGCCAGTTCATGCTGGATCCATAGGATCTGTGAGCAACAACTTTCAGCTGCTAGGTATTCAGCTTCAGCTGTCGAGGTTGCAATTGATGTCTGCTTCTTGCTGAACCACGAGATGAGCCGGTCACAAAGGAACTGGCATGTTCCAGTTTGTACTTCTCCCGTCTATCTTGCAACCTGCATAGTCTACATCAGTAAAGCCATAATGACAGACTGGAGTCCCTAGGATACCAAAGACCGACGTTGATCGTCCTCTTCATGTATTTCAGTATCCTCTTAGCTGCGGTGTAGTGGCTCTCCTTGGGGTCTGACTGGAACCGAGCACCACCATTGTACATGATGTCCGGTCTGCTGGCAGTCCGATATAGAAGCGAGTCAATACCAAACCTTCTCAAGCTTGATTGAGGCACTCATCGGTGTGGTCGCTTCTGAGCATCTGTCCATACTGGACCTCTTTAATAGCTCTCTTGTATACTTTGCCTGGTTGATGAAGGTTCCGTCTTTAGCTGCTTCACTTGAAGTCCTAGAAAGAACGTCAGTTCGCCCATCATGCTCATCTCGAATTGGTCTTGCATCAGCTTGGAGAACCTTCTACGCAGCTTCGAGTTGGCTAAACCGAAATAATGTGATCGACATAGATTTGTACGATGAGAAGATCATCCCCCTTAGTATACCGGAAGAGTTTCTTGTCTACATTTCTAATTGAGAACTCATTGTCTGTTGAAAACTTAGACAGAGTCTCTTCCTCACGCCACAACCCCAAGTCCCAATTCCCTCAGACATAGTTAGCGTCAAGGAGATTTCTCTAGTGAAGCATATGCATCGCAAATTGTCCGTGCTTGAGAAGATCGTCAACATCAAACGGGACAAGTCCAACGAGTAGTTCCACACCCTAAGGGAAAGCCTCAACATCATCTGTACTGACATCAGAGTCAGTGAAGACGCTGTAAAGGAGGAACTGACTGCGGTCAAGTCCCAGTTGGCTGAAATCGTTCAGCTGCTGCAAAAATAGGACCCCCTCAAACCGGTCAGGTTATTGCCAAAAAGGGAGAAATAGCACTAGAGGTGTCGGGGGAAGGAGAAGGCCATGTCAACCCGAACGAAGCCAAACCGAGTGAACTACCAATCAACCGCCTATGACAGACCAGTCTCCTTATCTATCAACTCAGCTTCAGACAACAAGATACCAAAGAGTAAGGGCAGAACATATTCTAATACCGGATGATCAGCTAGTCAGCCCAAGACCAACGCCAATATCTGAACCTGGACATGTCGAAGCCCTATACTCTGCTGAGGCGCTGAGGCACATTGCTTGGAACCTCACTCAAGACCAGACAGCAGAACTGGTTAGAATGGTGGATCTCAAGCAACAAGCTTATCAGAGGATCGAGAATATGAAGGAGATCGAGAGGCTAGCCAGATCTAAAGACTAGATAAGCGAGCTAGATCGTGTTGTTATTGGTAGTTTATATCAAAACCTTTTTTATATAAATGAAAAGCCATTCTGCCTTTATGCTTCTTTAAGTTTTGTCAATCACCGAAAAGGGAAAATTGCTAGAATCGTGAATTTAAATATTCAGATTAATAGTTTTGATGATTGAACGTAACTTAATATGTATACCGGTCAGACGTAGGTGAAACTGGATAGAGTCAACAAATTATCAGCGCAAATTGAAACCGATCAAAACTGCTACCGAAAATACATTGAAGACTTTAGGAATATTTCAAAAGTGTCCAAAATATGTATTCTAAGTCTTGATATATCTTTGCAGTGTACTTTATATGTTTTATTTATGTAGTGTGTTTGTGTTTCTAATGGGCTTGTTAGGGGCCCAGTAAGCTTAAATACCTCTCAAGGTATTTAAGCTTAAACCCTAACAATCATTAACTAAGTTTCCATTTTGCTAAAATCTCACGTATTTAACACTAAACCTCTAAAGCACACTATTCACATTCTACGAAGGTTTAATCTGTTGAAGTGTTCTTGGATAATCTAGAATTACAAGTGGTATCAGAGCAAGCGTGGAGGTGAGGAAACTTCATTCCAAGTTCTTTAACATCGTCAGTATAAGTATTTGGATTTTTCAACTTTCGTTTCAAAGCTCAGTATCGTGGGTTTAAGTTTTTTTCTGAGATTGTTCTGCAACTAAGACGGCTGGTTGGTTTCTACATGTTCTGAGAATTACTGAATAGTTTCTGTCAATTTGTGTCAAACTTCTGAATTTCTGCTGGAGAAACTGAAGAACAGCTTCGTTGTTTGGTCTGATTTTGAGATTGCGAACGACACTTGAGTTGGATTTGAATTCGCCAATTCTAAATTTGCGATTCAGTTTCACGAATTCAAGTTGAGGACCGACCGTGAATTGAAGGAATCAAGTCAACCCGTGAAATATCTCTTCAATTCTTTACAAAACCAAAGTTTACGAATCAAGAAATACACACTGCCACATTTCGCGAATTGCATCTCAGAGAGAAATTTCACGAACTCTCTGATAGCCTTTTTTGCGAATTCTTGAAAGTTTGCCAACCAGAAAAGATAGAATTTTGCGAATCCAGTCGAAGAATTTCGCGAACTTCAATCTCCGCAGAATTTTTGCGATCCAGTCGAAGAACTTTGCGAACTTCAATCTCCGCAGAAATTTGCGAACTCATTCGAAGAATTTTGCGATCCTCAACTTCCGAAGAAATTCGCGAATTCATTCACACTTTTGCGAATTAATCCCCTTCTGCGAATTGGGACATTTGTACATGTCACTGGACATTTCGCAAATCCTTCATTATTTGCGAATCAGAACAATCTTGCGAATTTTTTATCAATTCGCAGACCTTTGCCGATTTGCGAACTAGTTAAATCCTGTTTAAAGTACGCCTTTCAACACACATTGCAATCCTCACATAGTGTAATCCACGACTCTGAACAAAATTCCACGAACTAATTTTTCAAGTCAAAGTCAAAGTCTAAAGTTTTAGACTTTGAACCAAATTCATTTCAAATCAACTTTTCCTCACATTACACGTTAACGATCATATCCAAAACACAAGCAATGAACTCTTTCAGTATGGGAAATGATGTTAGACCTCCCATCGTCCGACATGGAGAATACGCAGTTTGGAAGAGAAGGTTCATCAACTTCATAGAAAGCAAGGACAATTCAGAGAACATTCTGGTATTTACAATGGACCTACACAGTATTGGACCATAATTCCCGCCACTACTGACACCACTCCTGCAAGAGAGGAACAGAGGATCTTGAAAACTGCTGACCAATGCAGTGATGAAGAAAAACTGCGACTAAAGGCAGACAAAGTGGCGAAATCATACATGATGCAAGCCATTCCCAATGACATTTTGATGCAACTCGAATGTGGTGATAGCGCAAAAGAAATGTGGGATGCTCTTCGAATTATGATGCAGGGGACAGAAGTCAATACAATGGCAAGAATGACGAACACACTCATCTCTTATGACCGCTTTCATGCTAACAAAGGGGAAACTCTCCAAGAAACCTTCCATCGATTTCTTGTTCTTCTAAACAAGCTAGATGAATGGAGTCACAAAAAGTGTAATGGAGATCAATATCAAATTCTTAGGATCACTTCATCCAGAATGGGAGGCTACTGCAATTATGATAAGACAGATGAACGACCTAACCAAAGTTAGCATTCATACATTATTCGACTACATCAATCAACATTCCAATCATGTGGATAAACGAAGGGAGGAAATCAAATCAATAGGAAGCGACTCACTTGCTCTTATGACTGAACGATCATCAAGAGAAAACAATTCAAGGACAACGAAATTATCCAGTCATCACAAGTTAAGGAGGGAGAAGACTCTGATTCTGATGACGAATCCAAGGATCTTACGAAACATGGAGACCAGGAGATCACCCTCAAAGATCTTGCTAAGCAAATTGCTCTGGTCTCGAATTTCGTGCAGAAGAAATATTATAAGAAGACTGGTTCCTCCTCCAATCGTCAAAGAACTTCCTCCAACTCTAAAGGAAAGACTCAGGATGAGGAAAACAACTCTGAAACTCCTCATCAAGGCGGCAAATGCTTCAACCGCGGTAAGAATGGACACTTTGCCAGGGAGTGCAGAATGCCCAAGAAAAAGGACGTTAACTATTACCTCCGAAAAGTTCAATTAGCTGAACAAAAAGAAAAAGGACTGGTCTTAATGGCAGAAGAGGATCATTGGCTTGAAGATACCTCAGACAGCGAGAATGAGAACGTGGCACTGATGGCCAAACTAGATGACGAAGAAGAGATGGAGCTGGAGCTGAAGGTAGCGAGTCAGACAGGGAAACCTCTAACAATTCAGACATAGTGGAGGTAAGTGAAGCAGATTATGATTCCTTACTTAAGATGAAAATTGAATTTTTATCCTTATATAAATCTAACAAATTGGGGAAAAGGAAAATCAAAGAACTAGAAGCTAACTTAGAAAAGAATTTAGTAGTATTAGATAAGTTTAGATATGATTATGCATGTGAGAAGAATCGTGTAATTGTAGCAAATGAAAAAATTGCTAAGCTAGAAATACAAGTGCAAAAATCCGAAGCTAAAGCCAAGGATTTAGAAAAGGAAATGAAATCTCATAGAGATCAGGCAATGGACGCTACAATTAAATATGACTTACTAAGTAAAGAACGGGAAAGACTGTACTCCAAAATAAAAAAATTGGAGGACGTTTTAACCCGACGAGATCAGTCAGAACAAACGATCTTCTTGAACAAACCAGCTAACGTTGATTTTTATAATCCCCATAAAGGACTAGGTTTTGAAAACCCATGTAAGTTAAAACTAGGCATATCAAGTTCACCTTATCTATATGATCTCAAATTCATGCAGACAGGTTGCCTGGCAAATCTCATGCCTTTTGTCAGTGAAAATGAGACATCAACACACAGTAAAACTCAAACATCATTTAACTACACAGAATTAAATGATAGTTATAAAGAAAGAAGTTGTCCAGCAATAACAGAATTTGAGTCAGATATTCCACGTCCAAATGAAGGAGAAACCTCAGGTGTTTCGGAAAGTACGGCACCGATGGTTACATATGCAACAGGATATATGCCTGATTGCATAAAGAAAATCAGTGATCTTCACTCCACTATCGAAAGCGAGAGAAAGTCATTTGGTGAAGAAAAGCAGAAACTTCTTCAGGAAATATCTTCACTTATAGAAAAATTAAGATTACACGCATTTCATACACCTTAGTTTCGCATCACAAAATTTCCTGCACTAATACATTGAAATTTTTTAGGACCCACAAAAGAGCCATTGAAGGGGCAAGTATGGGTTAAAAAGGAAGATATCTTGAAGGAGAATAGTGATCTCAATACACCTTTTGTGATTGAGTATTTTCCTCCCAAAACTTTTGTACCTTCTTTATTTCGCCATGTATCGAAAAAATTGTCTTCTAAATCAAAAACAAAGCTTTCCGTGCATGATCATGTCACCAAGCAAACTCACAAAACAATTCATAAAAACAAAAATACAAAGTCAAGACACGAATCAAAACCAAAAGCTATCAAAGAACCTGTGCACAAATGGGTTCCAAAGCTTCAGACTGCAGGAACACAAATCCCAACCCTAGAAATAATTAGTGACTCTGTGTCATCCACCAACAAAGGAAAATCTGAGGAGTCTAAACGGACTAATAAACATAATAGAGGCGGACCCATATTTCAATGGGTACCTAAAACCCTCTAGTTTTATTTTGCAGGCCCTTCATGTGTGGTACTTAGATTCTGGTTGCTCCACACACATGACTGGGACAAAGGAACTGTTGAGCAACTACGTTGATAGACCAGGAGGACTGGTACGCTTTGGTAATAGCAATGGAGCCAGAATCCTTGGTTATGACGATCTCATATGCAATCGACTCACAATTAAACAAGTCTCGTATGTTGAAGAACTGACACACAACCTCTTATCAATAGGACAGTTCAGTGATTTTGGACTCCAAGTTGTGTTTCTAAAGAAAACTTGCAAAATTCTCAATGCCAATGGTGAAGAACTTCTCATTGGAACTCGCAAGACAAATCTTTACACCATTGATATTAGAACTGTCAAACCAAAGACTGATATCTGCCTAATCTCCAAAGCAACTTCAACTCAAAATGACTTATGGCACCAGCGGTTATCTCACTTCAAGACCCTCAACAAGCTGTCAACCAACAAATTGGCTATTGGACTACCACCACTGAAGTACCAAAAAGAGCATATGTGCTCTGCTTGTGAGAAAGGAAAAATGAAGAAAGCTTCACATCCTACAAAACACACAGCATCCACTCAACATCCTCTAGAGCTTTTACACATGGATCTGTGGGCCCGATGCGAACTGAAAGCATAAGTGGAAAGCGGTATATGCTGGTTATCGTCGACGACTATTCCCGATATACTTGGGTACGCTTCTTACGAACTAAATCAGAGACAGTCGAACATATTCCAAACCTAATCAGAACAACACAGAACCTACTCCAGAGCAGTGTTAAAATAGTTAGATCAAACAATGGAACAGAATTCAAGATCAACAGCTCAGTGACTTCTACGAATCCATAGGGATTACTCAATAATTTTCTGCCATTTACACACCTCAACAAAATGGGGTTGTCGAAAGGCAAAATCGAACACTCGTAGAGGCTGACCGAACAATGATCATCCAATCATCACTACCTCATTTCTTTTGGGCTGAAGCAATGAATATTGCTTGCTATATGCAGAATCGCACAAACATTCATCTAAGATTGGTAAGATGCCCTATGAACTCATAAACGGAAGATTGCCCAACATTGCCCATTTCGAATTTTGGATGCAAGTGCTTCGTCGCCAACGACCGCGAAGACAAGTCCAAGCTTCATCCAAAAGCAACTGAAGGAATCTTCGTAGGCTACTCTGCACAATCTAAGGCGTACAGGATATTTCTCAGAGACAGAAGGATGATCATTGAAAGTATAATGTCACCTTTGATGAGGGACTCGAACTTTCTACTGGACATAGCAGTTTGGGACAAGTATCTAGAACACCACACCTTATTCACTCTCATAAAGAAGAAGGAGAGTGTTCGAGAGATGCCTCTGAACGGAACTCTTCAGAACCGGGATCGGACAAAGGAAGTTTGAAGCCAGATCAACAAGCAACTGACAATTCTGGACAAAGCAACCCCACATGCTTCACTCAACGAGCTCAAGAGGAACTGGATCTGGATCTACTTTTTGAACATATATATATCTCAAAATCAGACAAGACCATCCACCGATCCCTTTCCAAATACTGAATCCAGTCCTAGTTCGTCAACTCATGATTCAGAACCTATTCCTAACCAGACAATTCCTCCCTCAGATGCAGAAGCCTCGATCCCAACAACTTTGACAACAACGCAGACAGAGGCCTCCTCTTCAACTTCAGCCGGCAACACTACCGCGACTGCAATCGACTATCCACTAAGTGAGGAATCGCAAATAGACGAAACGACATTACCCCACGAAAAGAAATGGGTGACATCACCCTACAGATCAAATAATAGGAGATCCCAATACAGGAGTAACGACTAGAAGATCACATTCAAATGAATGTAATTTCACCTGTTTCTTGAGCCAAACAGAACCTAAAAGAGTAGTTGACGCACTACGGGATCCTAACTGGATAGTGGCTATGCAAGAGGAGATTAATCAATTCGAACGTCTCAAAGTCTGGAACTTAGTTCCTCGTCCAAAAGGGAAGACTGTGATCGGAACAAAGTGGGTATTTCAAAACAAAAAGGATGAAGATGGTGTTGTAGTTCGAAACAAAGCCAGGCTCATTGCTAAGGGATATAATCAACAGGAAGGAATTGATTACGATGAAACGTTTGCCCCTGTAGCCAGAACCGAAGCTATTAGGTTATTCCTTGCATATGCAGCACACAAAGACTTTACTGTCTATCAAATGGATGTAAAACAGCCTTCTTGAACGGAATTCTGAAAGAAGAAGTGTATGTGTCACAGCTAGACGGATTTCTCAATGCTGATCATCCCGACTTTGTTTACAAACTCGACAAATCATTTTACGGACTTAAACAAGCTCCAAGGGCCTGGTATGAGGTGCTTCCGACTTTCTTATCTCCTCAGGTTTCACTAAAGGGAAAATTCACACTACTTTGTTCGTAAAGAAAGACGGTGTTGATATCATGCTTGTGCAAATCTACGTGGATGATATCATTTTTGGCTCTACTAACCCTAAACTTTGTGAAGAATTTAGCATTCTGATGCAATCACAATTTGAAATGAGTATGATGGGAGAAATGTCATTCTTCCTCGGATTACAAACCAAACAACTTCAGGATTTGATTTTTATCAATCAATCAAAGTACATCCACGATATTCTCAGAAAATATGGGATCGACAAGAGCAAAACATCAAGCACACCAATGTCCACCTCATGCTCCCTCGATGCAGATCACTTAGGTGAACCTATAGATTTTCACTCATTACAGAGGGATCATTGGATCACTGCTCTACCTCACAGCCAGTCGACCAGACATCTTATTCTCTACATGCCTCTGTGCTCGATTTCAAGCTAACCCCAAGGAGTCACATTTTCATGCTGTCAAAAGAATCTTGAAGTATCTGAAAGGAACACCAGACCTTGGACTGTGGTATCCTAAGAACTCAAATATGAAACTAATAGGGTATTCTGACGCAGACTTTGCAGGTTGCAGACTAGACAGAAAAAGCACTTCTGGACACATCCAATTACTAGGCGACAAGCTTGTATGTTGGGCCTCGAAGAAACAAAATTGTGTGTCAACTTCCACGGCGGAAGCAGAATACGTTGCTGCAGCAAGTTGCTGCTCACAAATTTTGTGGATCAGAACTCAACTACGGGACTACGGGTTTCATCTAAATAAAATTCCTATTTACTGTGATTCCAAGAGTGCTATCGCAATTACATGTAACCCTGTTCATCACTCACGCACTAAGCACATAGATCTTCGATATCACTTCATAAAGGACCATGTAGAAAGAGGCATAACAGAAATGTACTTTGTCAATACAGAGATTCAACTAGCCGATTTGCTTACAAAAGCATTGGATGAAAAACGCTTCCAATTCTTAGTTGCAAAGTTGGGAATGTTGAACCTCAATTTTTAATTTCGATTATGCCTTCCTACAGTTCAATATTTATCTATTTGCTATGTTTCACTTCTCTCTTATTCTGTGCGTGTTTATTATGTTAATTAGTTAATTAGGACTTTATTTTTTAAGTTTAACTTTTTAATTTTCAATAATTGTTTCTTGTTTCCAATAAGTCGATGTAGCGCCAATGCTGATGGCGTTACATCGAGGGGGAGCAATGCTATATCCATGCATCGAGGGGGAGAAAGTGAATTCATCAATCATTCAATTTTTAAGATACTCGATAGGCATTGTATCTAGGGGGAGTTTTCAACAAATACATAAAATTTTCAAAACACGAACAACTCTCTCAAACACATAAAACATTCATAATACGCAGATAACTCTTAAAACTCATATGCCATATTAAGACCCAAAGCAGAATAGCAAGTAAAACAACGAATAAGCTCAAAAGAAGGAAAATCTCACAAACCAGCATATTCAAATTATGCTCAAAGTTACGTCTTAATTCTGCCTGTTCCTCGAGCTTCTTATCTTCTTCCTGCTTTTGCCAATTCATCTGTAAACGAGAAAAATAAGGGATGAGGTAGTTATTAAATGTAAGGTACTTCAATGAGATTTGAGACATATCTATTTATAAACACGAAGGAAACTTACGTCATTTATTGTCCCGACATTAAGACGAATTTTTGACTAAGGCGACGATTTTTCTTCTCCATAAGGATATCGTATCATGAAAATCGATCTTGAAAAACTCATAGATTTGATGCTATCCTAGTGATTGATCGAGCCAAATTGGTAGTATTTGGGTCATTACTAGATTACTTGGTATCTTTGGTAAGTTGAAAATCTCGTACACTTACCTTTTCTTCCTAGGTCATTTTGCAAATCAATTATTAAAATTAAGTTCGCGTACTTCACATTACAATATTTTTTGCGACCCAAATCTGCAGGCCCGCAAAAGTACGCAAACTATACTAGTTTGCGAATCGAAAGCTCAATTCGCGAAATCATAACTCGCCAAACTCTTAGTGGACAATTCGCGAAATCATAATTCGAAATAGTGGGCTCTTTTAACTAAACATTTCGCGGCCCAGTTTTAACCCAAATCTTTATCTTTCGGCCCGCGAAATTTCCTTTATCTAATTCGCGACTTCCCCAAATCAGATTTTACGAACCCTAAAAATCTCAAAATCTCTCAAACGCGTCGAACTCAACTAGATTATTGAATTTTCGTTGCTGTGCTTCCCGTCCACACCCACACACTCACAGATTTCGTTGAGGAAAGGAAGAAACAGTCCTTAAATTTTAATTATTCGTGTATTCTCTTCGTTTTTGCAGGTTCGACATCGGAAAAGAACAGGGAGTTCGTTTTTCTGTGTTTATTATGTGATCTTGTGTGTTTTATATGATTATTGTGAAATAAACTCGTACTTAGTTTAGATGATTACCGTGATAAATGAGTACGAACTGTGTAGACAGGATTTTTCAATGTCGAATTTGAAATCAATGTTCTGCGAATAGTTTTTCTTTTCTGGGTTTAATTCGAAAAATTTACTTTTAGATCTTTCTGTTCCTGATTCGCGAAGAGAAAAAGTGTTTTTGCGAATCAATTTGTTGAATAAGTTCGCAAAATGAATTCGTTTAAAATGGGTTTGTAAATGCTTCGCGAACTAATGTCAATTCGCGAACTGTCGAATTCGCAATCTGTTAACGCAAATCTTTTCTCATTCGCAATTCGCGAACTGTCAATTCACACTTCGCGAATTTTTTTTTTAAAAGTTCTAAATCGATTCGCGAAATTCCTTTTGACAGACATGCCAATCTCCATATTCGCAAAATATGTAATTCGCAAAATTTCTTAATTGCGAACTAGTTTTTCGAACTACATTTTACAAGTATTTTAAAATCAAGTTCGCAAACCCTGACTTAGTCAATTCGCAAATTGAATCTTCGCAATTTTCAAAACTAATTCGCAAACGGACTTAGCAAAAGTTTTTAAATAAACTTCAGTCTTCACAGACCTGTACATCATCAAGTTCGCAAACCAAATTTCAATTCGCGAAATTCACTTTATCAAAACTTTCAATTTCAAAACTAATTCGCAAAAACAAATCTTGAAACCGTTTGAAAGTCCGTTTCAATTCGCGAAACTCACTTAATCAAAATTTCAAAACTTTACATTCGTGAAAAACACTTTGAAAAATTTGGGCCGAACAGTTCTTCGTTACTTCAACAAAATTTTTTTAATTACACATATCCTCATATAATACTTCATTCACAATTCGTTTTCTGTCTGAATTGCAGTTTCGCAGAATGACTACTCCAGCAGATCTCGTCTACTCTACCTCGAAATGGATTGGTATCAAGGACAACAACTTTCAAATCGACTTGAATACTTTCAAGTGTAAGGAAGAGATCATACCATCCACCCTGAGAAACCACCATCTGGGATACGCCTTCTCTGCATCAGTTCCCGTACCTACCGTGTACCTTCAACAGTTCTGGGGAACTATGACTACCAAAATTTCGCAAGACAACACCACCTACTATGAAGCCAAAATAGCAAACGAGACTGTCAGAATCACAAAGGATTTCTTACGACAAATTCTTCGGCTGCCAAGTCAACCAGAATATGAAGAAGTGGCATCCGAGAACGAGATAATCGCAGATATGTTGAAAATGGGTTACTACAGCTCACTCGAGTATGTTTCCCGTTTTCAACAATCTACGATTCCACACCCATGGCGAACCCTCTTTGCAATTGTCAACAAGTGCTTCTCACCAATGCACTCCGGATGGGACCGATGCAACATCACGATTCTCCGAATCTTTCACGGGTCGTCTTCAGGAAAGGTTACGACTATGCCAAGCTAATAGGAATGGACCTGGACGATCAGCTTCATCAGAGATCAAAATCCAAATCGAAGAAGACACAGAATCTACCCTATCCCCGGTGGTTTTCACTGATGATCCACCACTTTATGACTACAACACCGGGGATACCACCACGACCGCAAGAAGAGAACTACACCCCACCCAAACTCAAATTTCTTCAAAAAGGAAAAACGGATGAGAAATACTCACGAAAACCGATGCCCATTCCGCGCGCTACCTTACTACGAGCTACCCATAAGACATGTGAAAAATACTGCAAAAATTACAACATTCCACACCCCATGACTCAGGCCGACCCACCCGAGTCTAACCCAGGGTTAGTGAGACTGAGAGAGTAGAAATGAGAGAGAGAGAACAAACAAGTGAGATACTGAGAGAAACCACAGAAACCGAATTTGTCCCACACGCACCACAGACTACATCTCAAGAAGCAATCCCTGACCAACCACCACCATCCTCTGAACAAACCATACCTGAACAATTGCTCGAGGAACAACCACATGCCGAACGACTCGAACAACCACTAATAGATGTTCCCGAGACAACTACGACTGCACTAGCTCAGTCAGAAAAGGCGGGTCACCCTCTAGGATAAAAGACACCGACATTGACCCACCGGTGCACGAGCAACCCGAAACCCGACCATTCGCTTGTCTCCCAACAGGCAAGTGTCTCAAAATCCTCAGAACCCCCCTTTTCACATTCGCCTCGGCTTTTGTGTCCATTCCACAACAAATCATAACTATTCCCACGACACAGCCGGATCTCTGCTTGTCCTCAGGCATCAACGTCCATAGAAGAGCCTCAGATCGAGGCCCTTCGAGGATTGGACGGAAGTCTCACCGATGATGATGACCTCAGCAGCTCATCATCGAGCCATCGACCAGAACCTAGTTCTGGATGCGTGCTAATGAGACGCCTTGGCGATCTCAGTGACAGCTCCACCAAGCACGTCACACTGACGTGGCCACAACGACCCGAGCACCATCTCCGAAAGATGTGTCGCAAGGAGAGGTCGGAAGACCCGTGGAAACTGAAGTCCATCCGACTTCGGTGACAAGGGCCACCGTACACAACCTAGTTCTGAACGTGAGATAACGGCAATCCTAGTGATGCCGGTGCACCAAACCCCAACTCCCCTAACTGTGACGACGGCCTATCTGGAAAACCGCCTTTTTGAGTTCTT
>JAPQWV010004663.1:0-27690 GCA_027422505.1 Craterostigma plantagineum
GCCGACCCGATATTATCGTAGGTGATGATGGAGAAGGCTCTTCCTCTTCGATATCGTGCCCACTACCACTTGGCCCTTCTTGTGCATCATCTTGAATAGGATATGACACACTTTCAACTCTTTTCCTTTCCAATCCCAATGATCCTTCTCATTAAAATCACATCTCGGCTTTCTATCACTTTGTTTCTCTCAAACTAAAGAGCCTATAGCCCTTTGATTTTATACTATAGCCAACAAAGATGCACTTCTCACCTTTATCTTCAAGCTTGTTCCTTAACTCCTTTGGAACATGTGCATAGCAAATGGACCCAAACACCTTCAAGTGATTCACCGATGGCTTTTTGCCGCCGGACCAAGCTTCGAATGGAGTCTTGTTCTCAACCGCCTTTGTGGACACCTATTCAATAAATACACCGCCCTATATGTAGCTTTCCGCCCAAGACGTCAATGGTAATCCCTTCTCATTCATCATGTTCTTGCCATTTCAACAATGGTCCTATTTTTTCTCTCGGCCAAGCCATTTTGCTCCGGTGTAAACTAATCGTCAATTGTCTCTCTAAACCGGTATCTTCACAAAACTTCTCAAACTCCTTAGAGTTGTACTCAACCACCCTCTATCACTTCTTAACTTCTTTATCAACCGGCCGTTTTGTCTCTCAACCATTCTTTGGAACTTTTTGAAGACATGAAGCGCTTCCGACTTTTGCCTCAAAAAATAGACCCAACACATTCTTGAATAACTATCAATGAAAGGATGAAATACCGGTTTCCACATGTGAGTTTATGCTCATCGGACCACAAATATCGGTGTGAACAAGCTCTAATGGCATCTTGCTCTCCACGCCTTCGCCTTTGGAAATGATTCTCGATGTATCTTTCCAAGAGCACATGCCTGACATACGCCACTTTTCTCTTCTTTAGTCGGTATGAGCGGTAGCCATACACAATTCCTTCTTGCTTAGCAACTTCAAGCTCTCAAAATTCAAATGACCATACCTCTTATGCCACAAACCATGATCGTCGCCTACCACCACCTTCAAGGCAACACTTTTTTCGGGCTTGAGAGTGAGAGGAAAGTTTCTATTCCTCTCCATCTTCACTACGGCCATCAACTCTCTTTTATTCTCAGCCTTATCAAATATTCTACAAGTCGCACCCTCGAACGTGAACCGCATGACCATGCTCTACCAATTGCCCAACACTAAGCAAATTTTGAGCCAAATCCGGCACTAGTAGTACGTCATGAATTAGCATCCTTCCCTTCTTTGATGCAACCGCAATCGTGCCTTTCCCCTTCGATTTCACCACGGCACCGTTGCCCATCGTAATTTGAGTAGTAGTGGTGCTATCAAGCTTGCCAAAAAATTGACTCATCCCCGGGTCATGTGGTTGCTACATCCACTAGCAACATACCACACATCTTCCTTCTTCTCAATGGCCGCTTGACATGCATAAAATGTGCTTCCATCATTTCTTTCGAGACTCTTCTCTTCGGTGTAGTTTGCTTGCTCCTCATTCTTCACCTTACAAAACTTCTCTTTATGGCCATACTTCTTGCAATTGTAGCATTGAACTTCCCTTTGTTCCAACAATCTTTTTCAATATGGCCGGCTTCTTGCAGAAGTTGCATAGCTTATCTTCTCCGCTTTGGTAGGTACCTCTACCACCTCCACTACTAAATCTACCCCCAAATCGGCCTCGGCCTCTACCACCACTAAGCCACCACGGAAGGTATTCCCATTGGCCGCCCTTTGGTTGTTATAGTCTTTCACATTCACCTTAGATTGAAAGGCGCTTTCAAGAACTTGGTCGCCATGCCTATTCAACCTTTCTTCATGTCTCTCAAGAGAGCCCATAAGATCATGCACACTAATAGTAGAGAGGTCTTTCGTCTCTTCAATAACGGCCACAATGTTATCATACTTCGAAGGAGACTAATCAAGAAATTCTCACACACCGTCTTATCGCTCAAAGCTTCACCCAAATTTTTATTTGTTCACAACCTCAATCACCTTAGAGAAATACTCTTGTAGAGTCTCTTTCTCCTTCATTTGCAAATTTTGAAACTCCCTTTTCAAGGTTAAAAAGCTTTACCGTTCTAACTTTATCGGTGCCTTGAAATTCCTTTTGCAAGATCTCCCATGCTTCCTTGGAGGTTTGAGCCCCGATTATTCTCGGAAAAATCTTGTTGGAGATACTTCCTTGAATCAAATAGAGAGCCCTTGCATCCTTTTCTATTCTCCTTCTCGTCGGGATCCGAAACCGTAGCCTTCACAACATTTCCTTTCCCATCTTTCTTCTCTTCTATTTTCTCATTTATCACATAACCATCTTCCACAATCTCCCATAAATCTTTGTGAAATCAAAAGAGTCTTCATCTAATACTCCAATAATCATAACTCTCACCATCAAATATAGGTTGCCCACCTTGTGGTGCCCAAAACACCTCCTTGGGTAGCCATGGTGCCATTCTCAACTTCAAACTCTATTTCTTCACCTTCAATGGAAGAAACCCACTTCATAATCTCACCACACACAAGCTCTGATACCACTTATGTTGGCCTTAGCATCCAAGACCAAGAAAATACTGTTTTTATTTATGAGGTGATCGAACAGTGGTGATATGAGAGGGAGGCTTGCGGCAGTTTTTTTCAGCTCTCTTCACCTTTTTTCATTTCAGCAAATAAGTTTAATACAAACCCTAACATAAATGTGTGCCTAAGACAAAAACAAACCAAAAACCTAAAAGTCCATTCTAACATTTCCCATAAATAAAACATTAATTTCAACAATATAGAAAGGAAAAAAAATGACAAGATACTTTGTAAACGGAGCCGAAGCCTCCAACCCCGATTTTTATTTGCGGGGCTGAAATCGTTTCGTGGCGATTCTCAGCTCCTTGTATGTGTAAAGCGTCACATTATTGACACGCCCGATAGCTCTGTAATGAAAATTTCAATTTGCTTCGTTACCAATCAAAATAAATACATACATACATACACAGAGATAGTAGAGATTCAATTGTTCATACCATTTTGTAGATCGGAGTGTCCATTAGTGGAATGGCGTGATTTCCGATCACATAAGAAGAAAAGCAGGTCATAACTGTACGATTATATATTCTCCAACGTATCTGCACATCATATGTTAAGAAAATCATTATGCTCCAAGACCTCGTTAAAGCAAAGATCAAACATGTAAATCAATCATCGAAAGGTCAAACGAGTCATACACGCATCATAATATAGAACCCAAGAAAACACAGATAAGGAAATCATTTACCAACACTGTGGAGAGTCAAAAAGATAATTTACCTCAAAAATCTGAACAAAACTTCCGTTCCCCTTGAACCAAAAAAGGCTAATTCAGAAAGGGGAAGAAGAGGTCAAAGGCGAGTCAAGAAAGAAAAAAAAACAAAAATAGTTTTTAGATTTAGACTCCCTAAACCTTATCTCTGTGTTATAGAGTACAAATATCGTCCGCGAGAAAGGGCAGTAGCAACTGGGAATTCAATATAGAATATGGGAGACCCGCTTGTTCATGATGTATTGGATGAGAGAGACTATTCAAAATAAACTTTAAAAATTATGTAACATTTGTATATTTACTTTTTTTTTTTCCCAGCGATTGAATTCTCATTTTATCACAAAAAATATTACATGTGGCTTAATAGCCAAGAAGTTATCTTTGGTACATCAGACGTCCAAAGTATAACAAAGAAGGCAGATTGTCAGAAGAACCAAAAAACACAAGCTAACCAACCAAAGTACACAAAAGAATTTGAAAACTGCAAAGTAGCCAAAGGCCTGAAACAGAAAAGACAAATTTGATGCTAACGCTGAACAAGAGAGATTTTGCAGTACTGAAGCATCAAGACAAGAGATTGAGTTCCATGCGCGTTGTTTAGGCCCGATTCAACGATTCCCTGCACTGTCACAAACCAAGACCTACAGAGAGATTGAACAATGTCCATCCTGAAACATTAATCTCACCAAAAGCAGCAAAAAGTCAGAAAAATAAGCCATATATGGCTTAATGGGAATACTCCCGAATTCCTCGCACTCGTGAATTGCTTGTTTCACTATATTTCTCTCATCTCTTCTGTCCTTCTGAAAAACCCACAAGTTTCTTGTCTTCCAGAGCATCCATAATATGTAGGCTGATAATTGCATTCTTTTTTGAAAACTTCATCACAAGGACCGCTACATATGTTTCTCCACCAGCTATCAAATTTCGCCCCTTTCTCCTCCATCTCAGACCATTTAATTGGTGCCAACTTCCAAACCTTTCGGGCTCTAGGACATTGGATGAAGAGGTGGTCAATGGACTCGACTCCCTCCCCACAGCAGTCGCAAATAGGATCCATTTGAAGTCCTCTTTTGATTAGTTGATCTCTTGTTGGCAGAATTTGATGCAGACATCTCCAAAGGAAGTGCTTAATTTTGGTCTTGATTCGCAATTTCCAAGTTCTACTCCACATCCTTTTGATTCTGCCCTCAAAATCACTACTTTCTGGTCTATCATTAGCTCTCTTAATGTTATCCATCAGTTTCTTATAGGTAGATTGCACTGTGAAGTTCCCTTTCTTCTCAAGAGTCCAGAAGACACGATCCCTCTGATTTCTTTGTGGTAACTTTATTCCTAAGATAAACTGAGCAATATCTGGTGGAAAGAGTTGGGCTAGCAAGTGTGAATTCCAGGTCTGACCATCATCCATGATCAATGAACCATTTCAACTCCATGAGTTGATCGATTCTCCAAAAGCGTACAAGGCCCTTTGAGATTGTGTATCCATGGATCGTCCCAAACCTTAATAGACTTGCCATCTCCAACTTTGAAACAAAGTCCCTGTCTGATTATGTGTCTCGTTTGAGCCCAACACTTCCAAAGCCATGAAGCGTTAGCCGGAACTTTCGCGTTGAGCAGACCTCCTTTGGGAAAGTACTTAGCCTTAAGAACCTTACTGATAAGAAGATTCGGTCTTGTGATAAGCCTCCAAAGTTGTTTCGCAAGTAAAGATTCATTAAAGGCTTGAATATTGTGAAAGCCTAAGCCACCTTCATCTTTGGGAAAGTGAAGTGTGGCCCAAGTTTTCCAATGGATTTTCGAAGTACCTTCAGATTTCCCTCCCCACCAAAACCTTGCAGTTTCTTTAACAATTTCTTTGCAAATGCCTTCAGGAAGTCTAAAGCAAGCCATGACGTAAATTGGTAGAGCATTAAGCACTGCTTTAATGAGAATCTCCCTACCAGCTTGAGATAAAAGCCTAGAGTGCCAAATCCCATTCTGTTTTAACACTTTCCAAACACATAATGAAAAACTTCCTTCTTTGATCTCCCAATAACAAGTGGAAGTCCTAGGTATTTTGCGCTTTTTTGGTTCATGAAGTCCTTCAAGTACATGGCCAATTTCTGTCTTAGCTTCTTGAGAAGTATTGGAGCTGAAAAAGACTGAAGATTTCTCAAGATTGACTGCTTGTCCTGAAGCTAAGCAAAACTTGAAAGAATCTCCTTGACAGCCTTAGCTTGAGTCCCGCTTGCCTCACAGAAGAGTAGAGAGTCGTCGGCAAAAAGAAGGTGGGAAATAAGAGGCCCATTCCTTGAAACTCTCACTCCCCTATAAATCCCTGATAAAGCAAGCTTGCTTTAAAGTGTTAGAAAACGCTTCAGATAATATCAAGAACAGATAAGGCGACAATGGATCGCCTTGTCGGATCCCTTTAGAAGGTATTACATAACCACATGTTCTGCCAT
The DNA here is from genome assembly GCA_027422505.1 of Craterostigma plantagineum. NCBI lineage: Eukaryota > Viridiplantae > Streptophyta > Magnoliopsida > Lamiales > Linderniaceae > Craterostigma > Craterostigma plantagineum. The sequence continues at coordinate 5,754 of JAPQWV010004663.1, forward strand.
TTATATTAAACGAGAATGAAGCACTACTAAGGCAAACAAAAACCATTTGATAAATTTTTCATGGAATCCCATTTTCTGAAGCACCTTAGAAATAAAAATCCATTCTACTCTATCGAAAGCTTTAGCCATATCTAACTTGAGAGCCATAACCATTCTTTTTCTTTCCTATGAGAGTTAATGTAGTGTAAGCATTCATGAGCAATTGCCACATTGTCAGAGATGTGTCTTCCTTGTATGAAGGCTGCTTGATTTTCACTAATGCACAGGTCAAGATATGGTTTAAGTCTCTCAGCTAAGATCTTAGAAATGATTTTATAAAAAACATTGCATAAGCTGATAGGCCTATACTGAGTAATGAATTGAGGATTTTTAATTTTGGGGATCAAGGTAATTAAAGTGTGATTTATGCACCTTGGCAGCTTCGAATGGGTGAAAAAATGTTTAACTGCTGAACATAAATCACTCTTAATAATAGGCCAGAATTTTTGGAAAAAGGCAGGGGTCATACCATCAAGGCCGGGGCGATTTTGTAGGATGCATGCTGAAGAGCGCTTTATGAATTTCAGAGTCATCCACAGGGCTGATGAGATTCTGGTTATCATCTTCTGAAATGGATTGTGGAATACCATTTAGGATTTCATCTGAGCATGATGGGATGTTGTTCGAAAAGCTCTCGGTAGAAGTCAGCAACCTCCCTTTCAATCTCATGTTCTGTTGAGCATAAACCACCTTGTCTTCTTGTGAGATTTGTGAGAGAATTAGTAACTCTCCTGTGAACTGTTGTGGCATGGAAGTATTTCGTATTTTTATCGCCTTCTTTCAGCCACAAAACTCTCGACTTCTGAGACCAAAAGACTTCCTCTTCCTTGTATGCTCTATGAAGTTTTCCTTGCAAACGCTCCCAGGATTCCCAGTCCCTGTTTCCTTTCTGTTCCTTGATCTTGTCGAGTTCCTTGTTAAGTGATTCAATCTGTTTTGCAGAGTTTGACTTGTTTTTTTCCTATTCCATTCCAACAAACTAAGTCTGCAGCACTTGATTGTTTCCACCAAATTGGTACAGGGTTACAAGAATGGTCATGTTCCCAAGCTTTAGAAATCACCTCATCGATCCCCTCATAACTGATCCACCTAAAATCGAACACAAACCTTCTTTTGAATTTCCCCTTTCCAGATTTATTATCCAATATGATCATATTGTGGTCAGATGAATGTCTTTCTTCGTGAACGCAAATGGTATTTGGAATTTAAGGATCCACTGTGGGGAGCAAAAAAAATCTGTCAAGCCTCTCTTCAACATATCCCTCTCCCTCCCTATTATTTGCCCATGTAAACTCTCTGCCCCTAAAGCTTGCCTCGGCCATTCCATAAAGAGATAAAGGAATTAAAATGCATGTAACTTGACTCAGATCGAACTCTGCCTCCTCCATTCTCACCCCCATGTCTGATATCATTGAAATCACCCCCCATGATCCACATGTCTCCCCAATTAACTTTTGCTCTACCCAAGTAGCTAAACTGCTCAGATCTTTCCTTTAAATCAGTACTCGCGTAAACAAAAATTGCCCAGAAATGTATGTTCTCCACCTTAGAGTTACAGTGGATCTCAATACAGAAAATGGAGTTAACAATCTCGATGATCTCTATTGTGTTATCCCAACAAACAAGTAAGCCACCTTTTCTACCAATCGGATCAATGCAGTGCCAACCAGACACCACCTTCATTTGTTTGCAGATTGTATCAATGAATGCCTTCTTCTTTTTAGTCTCACAAAAGAAGCTTAAAGCTGGGAGGTGAAGTCGTATAGACTCCTTCATTTGGGAACTGTAGAGGGTGTTGAAATTAATGTTTTATTTTGGGTTTTGTGTTGATGGGCTTTTAGTTTTTGGTTTGTTGTCTAAGGCCCACAAGTATTTAGGTTTGTGTATTAAAAACACTTATTTGCTGGAATGAAAGGAGAGGAATGTGAGCTGAGGTGAATAACGGCTGCCCCTCTCCACTCCACCACTGTTCGATCACCCCAAAAATAAAACCAGTATTTTTTGTTTTTTTTGGATGCTAAAGCCAACATAAGTGGTATCAGAGCTTGTGTGTGGTGAGATTTGAAGTGGGTTTCTTCCATTGAAGGTGAAGAAATAGAGTTTGAAGTTGAGAAGGGCACCATGGCTACCCAAGGAGGTGAATGGGCACCACAAGGTGGGCAACCCGTATTTGATGGTGAGAGTTATGATTATTGGAGTATTAAGATGAAGACTCTTTTGATTTCACAAGATTTATGGGAGATTGTGGAAGATGGTTATGTGATAAATGAGAAAATAGAAGAGAAAAAAGATGGAAAAGGGAATGTTGAAGGCTACGGTTTCGGATCCCGACGAGAAGGAGAATAGAAAGAAAGATGCAAAGGCTCTTTATTTGATTCAAGGAAGTATCTCCAACAAGATTTTTCCGAGAATAATCGGGGCTCAAACCTCCAAGGAAGCATGGGATATTTTGCAAAAGGAGTTTCAAGGCACCGATAAAGTTAGAACGGTAAAGCTCTTAACCTTGAAAAGAGAGTTTCAAAATTTGCAAATGAAGGAGAAAGAGACTCCACAAGAGTATTTTTCTAAAGTGATCGAGGTTGTGAATCAAATCAAAAATTTGGGTGAAACTTTGAGTGATAAGACGGTGTGTGAGAAATTCTTGATTAGTCTTCCTTCGAAGTATGACAACATTGTGGCCGTTATTGAAGAGACGAAAGACCTCTCTACTATTAGTGTGCATGATCTTATGGGCTCTCTTGAGAGACATGAAGAAAGGTTGAATAGGCATGGCGACCAAGTTCTTGAAAGCGCCTTTCAATCAAAGGTGAATGTGAAAGACTATAACAACCATAGGGCGGCCAATGGGAATACCTTTCGTGGTGGCTTTAGTGGTGGTAGAGGCCGAGGCCGATTTGGGGGTAGATTTTAGTAGTGGAGGTGGTAGAGGTACCTACCAAAGCGGAGAAGCTAAGGTATGCAACTTTTGTAAGAAGCCGGGCCATATTGAAAAAGATTGTTGGAACAAAGGGAAGGTTCAATGCTACAATTGCAAGAAGTATGGCCATAAAGAGAAGTTTTGTAGGGTGAAGAATGAGGAGCAAGCAAACTACACCGAAGAGAAGAGTCTCGAGAGAAGAAATGATGGAAGCACATTTTATGCGTGTCAAGCGGCCATTGAGAAGAAGGAAGATGTGTGGTATGTTGATAGTGGATGTAGCAACCACATGACCGGGGATGAGTCAATTTTTTTGGAAGCTTGATAGCACCGCTACTACTCAAATTACGATGGCAACGGTGCCGTGGTGAAATCGAAGGGGAAAGGCACGATTGCGGTTGCATCAAAGAAGGGAAGGATGCTAATTCATGACGTATTACTAGTGCCGGATTTGGCTCAAAATTTGCTTAGTGTTGGGCAATTGGTCGAGCATGGTCATGCGGTTCACTTCGAGGGTGCGACTTGTAGAATATTTGATAAGGTTGGGAATAAAAGAGAGTTGATGGCCGTAGTGAAGATGGAGAGGAATAGAAACTTCCCTCTTGCTCTCAAGCCCGAAAGAAGTGTTGCCTTGAAGGTTGGTGTAGGTGACGACTCATGGTTGTGGCATAAGAGGTATGGTCATTTGAATTTTGAGAGCTTGAAGTTGCTAGGCAAGAAGGATATGGTGTATGGGCTACCAACTATAGAAGAGAAAGGTGGCGTATGTGAGGCATGTGCTCTTGGAAAGATACATCGAGAATCATTTCCAAAGGCGAAGGCGTGGAGAGCAAAGATGCCATTAGAGCTTGTTCACACCGATATTTGTGGTCCCATGAGCACAAACTCACATGGTGGAAACCGGTATTTCATCACTTTCATTGATGATTATTCAAGAATGTGTTGGGTCTATTTTTTGAGGCAAAAGTCGGAAGCGCTTTATGTCTTCAAAAAGTTCCAAAGAATGGTAGAGAGACAAAGCGGCCGGTTGATAAAGAAGTTAAGAAGCGATAGAGGTGGTGAGTACAACTCCAAGGAGTTTGAGAAGTTTTGTGAAGATATTGGCTTAGAGAGACAATTGACGATTAGTTTTACACCGGAGCAAAATGGCGTGGCCGAGAGAAAAAATAGGACCATTGTTGAAATGGCAAGAACCATGATGAATGAGAAGGGACTACCATTGACGTTTTGGGCGGAAGCTACATATACGGCGGTGTATTTATTGAATAGGTGTCCCACAAAGGCGGTTGAGAACAAGACTCCATTCGAAGCTTGGTCCGGCGGCAAAAAGCCATCGGTGAATCACTTGAAGGTGTTTGGGTCCATTTGCTATGCACATGTTCCAAAGGAGTTAAGGAACAAGCTTGAAGATAAAGGTGAGAAGTGCATCTTTGTTGGCTATAGTATAAAATCAAAGGGCTATAGACTCTTTAGTTTGAAGAGAAACAAAGTGATAGAAAGCCGAGATGTGATTTTTAATGAGAAGGATCATTGGGATTGGAAAGGAAAAGAAGTTGAAAGTGTGTCATATAATATTCAAGATGATGCACAAGAAGGGCCAAGTGGTAGTGGGCACGATATCGAAGAGGAAGAGCCTTCTCCATCATCACCTACGACAAATATCGGGTCGGCGTCATCATCCCCAAGCTCAACGCCGGTAAAATTGAGACCTATGACCGATATTTATGCACATTGTAATTTTGTTGTTGTTGAACCGGAGAACTTTGAGCAAGCAATTAGAGAAGAAGTTTGGAGAAATGCCATGGAAGATGAGATAAATATGATTGAGAAAAATGAGACGTGGGAGTTGGTTGAGAAGCCAAAGGAGAAGGATGTTGTTGGGTTGAAGTGGTTATACAAGACAAAGACTAACCCGGATGGTTCGGTGCAAAAGTACAAGGCAAGGTTAGTGGAAAAGGGTACACTCAACAACCCGGTATCGACTATCATGAGACGTTTGCGCCGGTTGCGAGACATGAGACTATTAGATTGTTGATTGCTTAGCGGCACACAAAGGTTGGAAACTTTATCAACTTGATGTGAAGTCGGCTTTCTTGAATGGGGTGTTGAAAGAAGAAGTATACGTAGAGCAACCACAAGGATTTGAGTTGGAGGGTGAAGAAAAGAAAGTATACAATTGAAGAAAGCCTTGTATGGGTTGAAGCAAGCACCGCGTGCTTGGTATGGCAATATCGATGCATATTTCTCGGAGAAAGGATTCAAGAGGAGTCCAAGTGAGCCGACACTCTATGTGAAGCAAGGTACCAACTCTATACTTCTTGTTTCACTTTACGTTGATGATTTGATATTTACGGGAAATGATGAGAAGATGATGGGTGATTTCAAGAGTGATATGTTGAGAAGATATGAGATGAATGATTTGGGCTTGTTGCATTATTTTTTGGGGATTGAGATTGATCAAAGGGATGATGGTGTATTTATTTCTCAAAAGAAAGTATGCCCAAGATATTTTATCGAAGTTTAAGATGGAAGATTGTAATCCGGTTATGACCCCTTTGTTGGTGAATGAGAAGTTGGTGAAAGATGATGGTAGTGGTGATGCCGATGCGGCTTTATATAGGAGTCTAGTTGGGAGTTTGTTATACCTTACGACTACTAGACCGGATATCATGTATGCCTCGGGGTTATTGTCTCGGTTTATGCATCGACCGAGCAAAACTCATTTTGGAGTTGGGAAAGATTGTTGAGATATATTCAAGGGACCAAAGAGCTTGGCCTTATGTATGAAAGAAGTGATGAAGAGGCGTCGAGTTATTTGGTTATTGTGATAGTGATTGGGCCGGTAGTATATGGATGATATGAAGAGTACATCCGGATATGCATTTACGCTTGGATCCGGAGTATTTAGTTGGGCGTCGAAGAAGCAAGAGAGAGTTGCACACTCTTCGGCGGAGGCCGAATATGTATCGGCAAGTGAAGCTACAAAGCAAGTTGTTTGGTTGAGGAAGATTCTAGAGGACATGGGAGAGAAGCAAGACATGCCAACCGTTCTCTTTTGTGACAACAAGTCGGCGATTGCAATGTCGAAGAACTCGGTGTTCCATAGTCGGACGAAGCACATCAATCTCAAGCATCACTACATTCGAGAGGCGGTCGAAGATGAAGAAATTCAATCAAGTATGTGAAGACCGGAGACCAATTGGCGGACATTTTTACCAAAGCTCTTCCCGGTGACAAGATTATTTATTTTCGAGAATTATTAGGTATGAAGGTTTAAAACATTAAGGGGGAGTGTTGAAATTAATGTTTTTATTTGGGTTTTGTGTTGATGGGCTTTAGTTTTTGGTTTGTTGTCTAAGGCCCACAAGTATTTAGGTTTGTGTATTAAAAACACTTATTTGCTGGAATGAAAGGAGAGGAATGTGAGCTGAGGTGAATAACGCTGCCCCTCTCCACTCCACCACTGTTCGATCACCCCAAAAATAAAACCAGTATTTTTTGTTTTTTTGGATGCTAAAGCCAACAGAGGGCCCTCCCAGTCCTCTACAGTTCCACGCACAAACTTTCATTGATCACCACGGGCTCAATTAAGGCTGGCCACCTCCACCTTCATGACATTTCCTGGCATATCTTAATTTTTGGTTTTTTATTTTCCTTGTTTCCTTCCCTGGTATTATCTTCTATGACTGACATTTTCCTTTTTCCACCCGAGTGCGGGAGTAGTTTTGCAAGTTGTAGATGCTGGAAGATGATCTAAACCTGAAGAGAAGGCCGACTTTCTTTTTGTAGGTACGAGGACGAGATTGTGTTTGTTGCAGTTGATGTCTAATAGGGGGTTCTGGAGTGGTTGCTCTGGTCTGAAGTGGTAAGATGGTTATCATAGGTTTGTTTTCATCACAGTAGAGTGGGCATTAGGTTCATGGTTCATTGATGGTTTATTTGAGGGCATCTCATGGGTATGTGTAGTTAGGGTTGCTGTCTGTATATCTGAGTCGGGATAAGAAGGGATAACAGTAAAGTTATTTTTGGTATTCTTAGAATGGGTATGAAGGGGTTTCTCATTGGGTTCAGGCTCAGTGCTTGTATGTGAAGCTGATTAGATTTAGTGCTAGGTTCTAAGGTTGGGGATGGAGGGCAATTTGTCTTCTCTTCAGGTGTAACTCTCGTTTGTTTCTCCTCTGCCACTTGCTTATGCAGATCTGTGAAGCTAGTTGATTTGCGCTTGGTACTTTGTAGGTTACTGCCCTTAGCCAATCACCAAAATTGTCCCTCTTTGAGATTCTTAAGAGTGCTATCCTGTTTTCTACTCGCACAATTCCTTTCCGCATGTCAATGTGACCACAGTAGTAACATAGGTTACTTAGATTCTCATTTTGAAGTCGACCCAACATGTATCCTCTTTGAATTTGATTTTTGCTCCTCTCATCATTGGGCAATTTAGGTCGATTCCACTTTGATTTTAATGTGACGCCCGGCACTGCTACCCGTCTCAGAGATTATTGTATCCAGATGCCTAGGAAAAAGCTTACCAATTTTCTCTCCAGTCCCTTTAGATAGCCATTGGTTGGGTACTCCCCATACTTGAATCCAGAGTTCAATGATATGAAAATCTGATTCTTTCCATTTCAGTTTACCCTCCCCCTTCTTTCAGAATAAGATACTGGTTGTCAAAAGTCCATTGTTTGCCCAAAAGCACCTTCTTCTTATCCTCTAGGTTTTCGAAGACGAATTGGACATGTTGCTCCCTAGCTCTCTGAGTTGGAAGCCATTTTTCATTCTCCATGCAGAAGCTATCGTATTTTTAAGCCCATAAAACTACCTTTCTTTTCTCCAAAGATCCGACCTACTAAGCTTCGTTTACTTTCTTCCATACTTTGTCTTACATCTTTTTCCTCCAGTTCTATCTCTTTCTCTTCCACGAAGAAAGCTTAAATTTACGGAGTTTTTCTAACAGCTCCCTATCATACTCAAGTCATCGGTATCCTCCATTTGCAGAATCATTCAACCAGAATCGACCAACCCTGCAAAAAAAAAAAAAAAAAAAAGGAAGGAAAGGAATGAGAGAAGCTGGCAGTGAAATGCACTACGAGTCTACAGAAGCTGATAAGATAAGGTGCTGAATATGAGGGTTGACGTGATTTGGGGGTTTTGTTGATATATTTGCTGGTTAAGAAGATTGTGCCAATGGAGTTTATAGGCCATACGAAGGTCAGCTAGGAACGCAATGTTAACAACGAAAAGAGACTTAAACCGATATGTTGCTGATGCAGAAGCAAGCCTTCAAGGATGAAGGAAAGAGTTCACATTCAGATGAAAGGAAACAAGGGTCTACTCGTAGAGAGAGAAAACATTTGTATATTTACGTCTTGCAAAAAGTTATGCGCATACTTGTCAATATGACTTATACAAGTCAAGGGCGCGTACTGAAGTCAAACGCGGTGTACAACTCTTTTCTTCAGTTTTATTTTTAAAGATCTTTTAGTGGCTTAACTTCTATTTTGAACCAAGTGAAAAAGTCATCTATTTTCTTGGATTCTTCTTTCATTTAGATTGCTATATGTTGGTTCTGTTGGAAATATTAAATTATAAAATGTGGGAAACTTTGACGCGAGGGAACATATCGGAAATATAATTATAAAGTTTGAAAAATGATACATATCTTATAAGCTTAAGCTTTTAGCTGAGCTAGCGGTATATAGACTAAATTAATCATGTTCATTTTATTTTTGCAATAACTCATCACATATCTGAATATGAAGAAAATAAAATCCAAAAACTTGAGTTAAAAAAAAAAAGATACGCTACTACACTGTTAAAACATTTCAAGAATCTCATATATAAATTCATCAAGGTTGAAACTCAACAAAAACTCAATTTATGTAGCTATCGTTATGAATTATTATTATAGTTAGGGGTGGTAAACAGATCGGGTTGGGTCACTTTCGGGTTCAACCCGTTTAATAAACGGGTTGAAACTTCAACCCTGACCTTACCTGTTTACTTAAACAGGTTGAAAAATCAAACCCAAACACAACCTGCTTTAACCCTAACCCAACCTCCAACCCGCCATCCCGTTTAAAATTAAAAAAGAAAAATTAAAATTGACAGAATTATAAATCCAAATTAAACAAAAAAAGGAGAACTAATGCCATTTTTTTTCCCTAAAAACATCATGTGTGAGCGTGAGAGTGGATAGAGAATTAGGGTTAATCCCTTTATTTTATTTATATTAATAATATTTTAAGAATATATATTATTCGGGTTAAATGGTTGATTTCGGGCTAGTTTTCGGGTTAAAAATCCGAACCCTCACCTAACCCACTTAATAATTGGGTTGGGTTCGAGTTTACCTATTTACGTAAACAGGTCAAAAATGTTAACCCGAACCTGCTATTTTCGGGTGCCGTTCTCGTCGGGTTGGATAGTCGGTCTGTTTTTAACAGTCCTAATTATAAATGTTGATGCTTTAAATGTTGTAAATAGTTGTATGATTGATGATAAAAAATGTATAGAATGTTGATAATTTAGTTGGATGAATGAGTAAATGTCCTAAATGATTTGAAACTAGTATACTTTAGTACAAAATAGGTTGTTTATATATCATAATATTGAATATTTTCAGTATATTATTTTTTATCTCTAAACTTAAAAGTGATATTATAAATAATAACTATAACCCATACATGGGATCTTTATATATAAATACCCATTTGAATAAAAACTTTTAATTCAGTACTCTGTCAGTATTTTTTTTATATGTTGAACCTAACCGAATAAATCTTTTGCACGTAACCAGATCCGCCGCCGGTTCGCCATATAAACATTTAGGTACTCTATAACAACGTATTTTGGTTGGGATAATTGCCATTTAGGTCCCCCAGCTATATCTAGAATGTCAATTTGGCCCGTCTCTTTTATTATTAATATTATTACATATTATATTTAAAATATATTAAATATATAGTTAATATTCATTACCATAATTAACTATACATATATTAATAAAAATATAATTATCCGTTGGTTATCCATAATTTATTAGTAAATACCTTAATTACTAAAAACTTATAATAAATTAAAACTATAAAATTAAAAATAAAAAATAAAAATTTGTCTCTTTTAATATTTTTGTTCTGTTTTTTATTATATTTATAGTAATATGACAAACTTGGCAAGCCTCGAATTTGTTGCACTTGATATCAACGGCAAGAACTATTTATCTTGGGCAATAGATGTCGAATTAACCTGAAAGCCAAAGGTTTAGGTGACACCATCATCACTGCGAAAACACAACAAATCAGGACACAGGCGCAACCGACGCCAGTGGCACAACAATATCCACTACTCCTCAGGATAAGCAAAAGCCTTGTTATTCTTCGCCACCATATTCATGAAAGTCTGAAAACTGAATGCTCAAACGAAAAGATCCTGCTGAGTGTGGAAAAGTTAGAAAGAACGATATGACCCACCTGACAACTGTTATCCTGCCGAGAGCAAGGTACGAGTGGATAAATTTACGACTCCAGGATTTTAAATCGGTGAATGAATATAACTCTGTAGTTCATAGAATTACTTCTGAAATTATGTGGAGAAGTGATCACCGACGATGATAAGCTCGAAAAACATTCACCACTTTCCATCCGTCGAATGTATTGTTTACAGCAACAATATCGTGAAAAGGCAATTTAAGAGGTATGCAGAACTAATATCTGTTTTATTGATGGCTGAACAAAACAACGAATTGCTGATGGAACCAGGAATCCCGATCAACCGGTGCGGCTGCTCCCTGAAGCGAATGCGACGAGACGAAATAATAGTGAAACTAATCGAGGTAATGGTCGTGGACGTGGACGTGGCGGATATCGCGGGCCGCGGCCGCGGCATGTCAAGCCGAGGTCGTGGCCAAAGATATATGGTGGTGATTATGAGTACTTCCGTGGTGATTATCATAACAATCGTGGTGGTCGTCAAGTCTTCCCAGAAGAGGAAATCTTATGATAAGAAAAAATGAGAGGAGGCACATTGAACAAAATGAACGATGCTATTGTTGCGGTGGTCTAGGCCATTGGTCGAAACTTGTCGCACCCCAAACATCTTGTTGAGCTGGTGTATCAACAATCTCAAAAAGGAAAAAGATTGAAATAAATTTTGTTCAAGGTGACATTGCCTCTACTTCTGGTGTCGATAAAATAATACTTATTTGGAGGCTGCAGATTTTGTCGCAGATGAGGAATGATGTGCTATAATGTTTTCTGTGTTATATATATTTTTACTATTGTATGTGTTTATGTGTTTGAAGGTTGTTTAAGCTGTGTGCTTGTAATATACCGTTTTTCTTAAATAGATATTGATGATTGTGATATGTTTATATGAAAAGGATATTTTATCTGATGGATATGGGCATGTGCAATGGAGATTATGTCTTGCAGAATTGTGCAAACGACTCCATACGATTTGAAGAATAAGAAATACTTTGATCATCTCGATATGAAAGAAGCTAGTGTTACCACTATATCGGGTACACAAAAATATAATTAAAGGCTCCGGAAGAGCTAGTATCTTATACCTAGAGGAACCAAACTGATTATTACAAGTGCCTTATATCTCCTGAATCACAAAGAAATCTGTTAAATTTTAAAGCTATTCGACATAATGGATATCATGTTGAGACAACGATAAATGGAGGTGCTGAACATTTATACATCACAAAGGTAATTTCAAATGATAAAAGAATTGTGAAAATATTACCTTCATTCGGTCTGGGCTATATTATACATATCTGAGAACAATTGAATCTTATGCTATTGTAAACCAGAAGTTTACTGATTGTAATACCGTAAAATATAATTACGGGATTTACAATAAAATTAATGGTGGAGAGATTTAATTAGAAACTTTGTTGGATAACTAGATAAAGATGTTAAGACTATAGGAGAATAAAGTATGTCACATAAATTAATTTGTAATATGTATACTATTATTTTAGTACTTTACATGGCTTCTGTGTTATGTGAATTACATGATATGTGTATTACAGCCATATATACATGTCTATGTGATTTCATACTGTGTGATTTATAATTCTTATGTGTATCACGTATTTCGACTTACGTGACTCATGGAACATGTTTTACGATTTTATGTGCCGACGTGATTACATATTAAATGTTATTAGGGCTACTACCAAGTAGAGGAATTAATTGAAATTAGGATTAGTTGTTGATTTTAGGGTTTCTAGTACATGGCATGCTAACCTAAAAATTTTAATTTAGTATAATTAAGTGCCAATACCACATTTTAAGGACCACAAATTAGTAAGAATAGATTTCAAAAAGGTTAGAGATTTTGATACATTAGGGTTTCGGAACTAGGAATCTCGAGATCTTTGGATCTCGAAATTCTTGAAAGATAGAAATACTAAATATCGAAATGAGCTAATGTCGAAGTGATAAAATGTCGAAACATTAGCATTAGTATACAACTCGACATCTTTAAAGTGTACATCGTGACTCGAAACCTTGAAGACAATATTATAAAACTCGAGCTAGGAACAGTAGAGGATGTCGAATGAAGTGATAGACTTTGATTACTTAGCCAATAAGGAAACTAAATTAACTAATATAATAAGAAGTGTTACTTAGGGATTGACAAGTATGAATAAAAAGAAAAAGCTACGTCTATGATTACTTGAGTAAGTGAATAAGGATAAGAAGAACATCTATAAACCATAACTTATTGATATCGACGACATTAAAACAAGAAAGGAGTGAGAGGCAGAACTGAATTTTAAACAAGCTGTGAGTAGGTATAATCTTTACTTTAACCATATATTTTATTTGAGCAATAGCATGTTATAATCGTTGTCTAGAATAAACATATCATTGATTAAAGCTAGTAGAGTTAATCTTCGGTGACAGTCACGTTTATGAAGCTTAGATGTAAGAGTAATTTTCTGGGTTTGATTCTATGTTTTACCTAAGTAAAAAAAAAGGCATGCTTTAATGAAACTCTAGACACCAAAATATCAAGAATTAGGGTTTCATACGAATTTTAATTTGGAGAGTTGAGGAGAGAATTAGGATCGAACTAGGGTGTATCCTTTTCTAGGTTTATTATATCTTTAAAAGAGGGTTTCGACTTTGATTTTAACTATTAATCTTTAGGATTTCAAGTACAAAAATATGCTAACATGATTATCTAAAATTATCTAACAGATGTCTAAAAAGGGTAGTATAGTAGAACGTAGGGCAAGAAGGAATTAGAACTCGACATTCATCCCATATTGAGATTGTGTGTTATTTGGTTAAACCTCGAAATCCAATTCAACGTTAATGTCGAGATCCATTTTTAACTTAGTTTATGTCTGAGATTTATATCGAAATTTAGTTCTATGTTGATATCGAAAACCCTTGTTTATTATTCCAAGATACAGCTCGACATCTTATTACAATAGCAATATACATCTCGACATTTGGTATTAATATATTTTGAAGTTGATATCGAGATCTATTGTAGGGATTGCTCGAGATACATATTGTAATACATGTCGAAATTTCATGACCAAACTCGAGATTCCAAGGTCCATATCGAGATCGATATTTAGTATAGGAGCACGAGATCTATGATTCATATCATATCGAGATTCATCTTGAAGGATGATATCGAAAATATATATATATATATATGTATATATATATAATCTCGAGAGAACACCTATTGGAATTCTTACGTGTAATATCGAAACATAAGTCGAGATCCTTAGACTTGTATATAACACTCGATATCTATTTCAGGAAATATGTCGAGATCCATTTAACCCATGTAGAGATCTATTTTAAAACCCATAAAAGTTGAAACTAGGGTTTTCTAAATTAAGCCATTTTATAAAACTGTAATTAGACTAACAAATCCTAATTTTTTATGTCTCTATACTTAGGGTTTGAAGATTAGTGACTTACCGATAAGCCAATAGCTAAGGATACCAGGTAAGTGGAGATCCCCACTACAACACATAAATTTATATGTGCATGAAATTACACGGTTATGTGCTTGAATGACATGATTATATGCTTCCATGATTTTACGTGAATCCTTATGTGATTTATTTATTCGAATTAATTATTACCTGAATGGTATGACAAGCACTTCGACATTATTCACGTACGCATTATCACGTGCATACACGAAGTTTACAAGACACGAGAAGAAAGTCAAATATGATTGCTTAAACACAATAAAAGCTTGCATTTAATGGCTCTTCAATGCTACCATGGTGATTTTATGTCACCGATTTCAAGGCTTGACATGACATGTCTCAAGGCAAGGGCATGCATGTGGCGGAAGGTTGCGACCTGGAAGATGCACCCTGAGGAAACAAACGGCACCAAAGGTATAATTGGTGTCAGCAACCTCAGAATGAGTCTTCCATTGTGACCGTCCGTGGGATCGATAAACTACATTGGGATTGAAAAGGTGCCTTAGGGTTAGCCTCTCAGTGGAAGTATTGTCCGCGTGGCGTATGAAACCACCTTGGAACGGAAAAGGCGCCCTAGGGTTAGCCTCCCATGAGTGGGTATTGCCACTTACATATTTATTTACCCTTAATGGGTTTGAGCTCCATGGTGGTGCATAGCAAGATAAGCCATGGGCCCTACAAGACAAGACACGAACTATAAATAAGACAAGACACGAATTATAAATAAGACAAGACACGAATTACAGGATGCAATTAGGAAGCATTGGCGTGGATGCCTTGTATTTTAGGACACGTGCATTGCATGGTTTCCACTTACTGAGCTTTATAAGCTCATTCCACGTTTTATGTGTTGTAGCTACGATAGAGTCGGACGTTGAGAAACTTCATGACTGAGGTGGGCTGACGGCGGTACTCCAGGGTCTTTTGAGGGCAAGGCTGTACATGGATGACGACATGTGGAGCGATGTTAGATAGGTTTGATATGATATATATTTTGGGGCTTCGGACTTTGTATAACTACAACGATGTAGGCTACGTTTTGTCGTAAGATATCATATCGTAAGAAAAAGTTTTTTGTTAAACGGGTCGTCCGCGACTTACGTTGCGAAAATCTTCCACTAAATATGATTAGAAAGTAAGGGTCGCCACACTGATGATAGTATATTAATGTTTGGCATGACCGATTAGGCCATACCGGTTCAACTATGATGTGGAGAATAACTGAAAATTCACGTGGACATTAGATAAAGAATCAGAGGATTCTTCAATCTAATGAATTTGCATGTGCTGCTTGCTCTAAAGGGAAGTTAATTATTCGGCCATCACCAATGAAAGTAAAGAATGAATCTATTGTATTTTTGGAACGTATACATGGTGATATTTGTGGGCCGATACATCCACCATGTGGACCATTTAAATATTTCATGGTGTTAATTGATGGATTCAAGTAAATGGTCCCATTTATGTTTATTATCTACGAGGAACGTGGCATATTGCGAGATTACTTGCTCAGTTGATTCGTTTAAGAGCACATTTTCTAGCTTATCCGATAAAGAAAATACGCCTTCATAATGCTGGAGAATTTACCTCCAAGGCATTTAATGATTATTGTATGTCTATCGAAATTGATATTGAGCATCCTGTGCCCCATGTTCATACGCAAAACGGTCTTGCAGAATCATTGATTAAACGTCAGCAATTCATTGCAAGGCCATTATTAATGAAAACAAATCGTCCCTCATCGTGTTGGGGACATGCAATATTACATTCATCAGCACTAATTCACATCAGGCCAACAAGTTACCATGCTATCTCCCGGTTGTATTTATGGTCAGGAACCAGATATTCCCCATCTAAGAATTTTTGGATGTGCGGTATGTGTTCCAGTTGTGCCACCACAACGAACAAAGATGGGACATCAAAGGAGGTTGCGAATATATGTAGATGATCACCATCGATAATAAAATATTTAGAACCTTTAACGGAAGATTTATTTCACGGCTAGATTTGCCGATTGTCACTTTGACGAAATAAATTTTTTCGACATTAGGGGGATAAAATAAACGGCTGGAAAGGAATATTAGTTGGAGTGAATTATCGCTAAATCATTATGATCCTCGAATGAAAGAATGTGAACTAGAAGTCCAGAAGATAACTCACTTACAAGCTTAGCGAATCAATGCTAGACAGCTTTACTGACTTAAAGAGAGTGACTAAGTCGCATATACCGGCTGTTAATGCTCCTGCAAAAATTTATGTTCCTATAGAACATAACATTGAGCCTAAGCCACAGCTAAAACGTGGTAGGCCCTCGGGTTCCAAAGATAAAAATCCTCGAAAAGAACATGAGCAAATAATAAGAATGGTCCAATCGAGGATTTATCGACTAGAGAAGAGTCGATGTGCTTAAATGATGATAAGAATGAAAGTCAGGTACCTGAAGAAATTAAAAATATGAAGAGATCTCAATCAATACGCCCGGAATGACATTAGATGGAACCGAGATAAACGTTGACGATAAATTCTCATTTAACGTAGCGCTACATGAAATGAATGAGATGAATGAGAATGAGGATCATGAACAGGTCTGTAAACGAATGCAGACTACAAAATCACTTGAGAATGAGGATCATGAACCATAATGGAAAGATGATAATCGAGGCAGAATTAAAATCACTTGAGAAACGAAATGTTTTTGGACCTGTAGTCCGCGTAACAGAAAATGTAAAGCCGGTTGGATTCAATGGGTTTTTATTAGAAAGAAAAATGAAAATGGCGAAATTTGTTAGATACAAAGTCCGTCTTGTCGCTCAAGTTTTCTCGCAGAGACCTAGTAAACGAGCCCACGTACAATACACAAAAATCATTTCTGGTTGTTTGTTCTCATAGTTTTTGTTCGTTTTGGCCATGAGCATGTCCCGATTCTGCGATGATTTCTAAAGAACTAAGCCTTTCAGTGTTTCTTTGAAGCAGCCCCACTTCTTCCTAACATAGGTGACTTCCCATATCGCAAGTATTTTCTTAGATACTCTGTGATAGTCATTAAAGCATCGTAATGCTAGACTTTTTGTCATCACTATTTCTGGAAAGGAATGAGCGGGGTTATCACAGACAGTGAAACTAAGTCCTAAAAGTAGATTATCCATTTGAACCTAGAGCTTAGGATCTCCAGTTACATATGTAGGTTTACCTTCTTAGCACTTTTATACTTTAAGGCTTTAAGCTCATTCCTTTTCTCAACCTTTCAACTGTTTGACCCGTTGGTTAGCCAATCCGTATGTTATCCTTTGATTTCACATAATCAACCGAGATAACCACAGTGGGAATAGTTCTTTGATGTTTTGTCTCGACTTACCATTATACATCGTACTTTGGCTCGCCAAATTGTCGATTGGGTATTGCAATAAGCGGCACATGCCCGCCGTTTTCGTTCGAAGTCATTTACCACTAGGTCCTTCTCAACTGGCATGGGAGGAATCCACGAATCCGATTTTTCCCATTTTGGATTACCCTCTCGAAAATGGCATAGCCATTTAGCTTTTCACCATATTTATCTTAGGCAACTCAAATTCCATAGTGGATCTCCCTATAACAGTTTGTGTTTTTATGATTTCCACGACACAGCAGCCCCAATTAGTGTAAACACGTAACCGCTGGTGCTTTTCGAGTCCTTCGTGTCAGATATCCAATTCGCATTTGTGTAGCCTTCTAATACAACTGGATATCTAGCATAGTGCAATCCATAATCCCGAGTATACCTTAGGTGTCTCAGAACTCCTATAATAGCGGTACAATGTTCCGCACTTGGATTGCTCATGTATGAACTTAACTTGCTTATAGCATATGCAAGATCTGGCCTAGTGCAACTCATTAGATACATTAGGCTTCCAATAATCCGTGAGTGTTTCTACTTGACAACACCCTAACAACGATTTTTCGATAAGTGCACGCTCTTATCTAACGGCGTTCTGGCAATGCAAGTATCATCTTTGCCAATTATTTCAAGAATTTTGTCTACGTAATGAGCTTAACTCAGACAAGACATTCATCTGTTCGTATGATTTTAATTCTTAAAATCACATCGGCAAGTCCCATATCTTTCATGTCAAATTTTGAATTCAATATATTTTTTGGCAGAATGGACTATTCTGTCACTAGTACCAACAATAAGTATGTCATAACATACAGACATAAAATGACGTAGTCATCGTCTATTTCCTTGACACATTTATCGCACTCATTGATTCTATAACCACTCATTATCATTGCATGGTCAAACTTCTTGTGCCATTTCTTTAGGCTTGTTTTCAAACCATGACTTATTGAATTTACAAACTTAAGAGCACGAAAACAACCGTTTAAGAAAGCTGTTTTGACATTCATTTGATGTATTTCCAAATTTCTTATGGACGCAATAGCAAATATCTTCCTATCGATTATTCTCTGTGCAGAAGATAAGCCTTCAAGTTGTATCCTTTGATAACAGGTCAGGCTTTATACTTATCGATTGAACCATCTGTTTTTATTTTCCTTTGAAAGACCCCACTTTGATCCTAAAGGTTTCCAAATCTCGCTTTTATGGCTTCTTTCCCTAAGGTACTTCTATGGAGCTCACTGCTTCGACTTAAGTCAGCAGTTTGTTCTGGAGCAGATAGATTACGAAGTCATAGTCAAAGGTTTTTTCTATTATTTCTCGTTTGCTTTGCCTCAGTTCAATGTAGAATCGGACAAGGACCTTCAGTTACCTCATTAATTCGTTTATAAGAACAAGGTCCATCGTAGGACTTATAAGGAACACATTTCCAAAGAAACATTCATTCCTTGATTCCATTATAGAGTTATTGTGTAATCTGATATTTTCAAATAAGATTCAAGAAAACGATATCTGTACTATTATGCGCATTTCTTATAAAAACACATTCCACCGTTTTTGTACAATTATTACCGCTTTAGGCGTTGGTACGGCTACCTTGGCCACCCCACCACGCTAATATTGGTAGGATGACATCTTTCCTTTCCATAACTCTTATAGAGTTTTATTTTCTTTCTTTTGAGGTACCCTATTCAAAAGGTAATTACTTAATAAATAGCTTCGCCCCACATATTTGGCGATAAGCCCGAAATTAACAATATCGCATTAATATTTCTTTCAGTGTGCGACTTTATGTTCAGCGACCTCATTTGATTTGGTGAATATGGTGGTGTCACTTCATAAATAATAGCACGCTCAGCACAGAAATTATGGCGCTTCATATTTGCCACCCTGCTTTTATCTTTTTACCAAGTTGATTTACAACTTCGGTCCTGAGAAAACAAAATTTCTGTGCTTCATCTTTGCTCTTCAGCAAATACACATGGCAATACTTTATGCTATCGTCAGTAAACGTTATAAGTTATTTATTTTCGCCTCGTATTTGACCTTATTTCAAAATCACAAACATCGCTTTGAATTAATTCAAGTGTTTCATTACTTTTTTAACCATAGGGAATGACGAACTCGTTGGTTTCAAATGTAGGAATATGGTTCAAGTTAATTAATAGACATATGGAATTAATATTCACGTGACCTAATCTATCATGTCAAAGTTGGAAAACTCAAGCAAGTAACAAGTAGAACACTTTTCATTCTCATTTACGAAGGTTATTACATTAATTTAAACAGACCTTCTGCAGCGTAACCCTTTCCTACAAACATAAATGACTTGGCCAATAACCTTGTCCAACTCAAAACAATGCAAAAACCGTGCTTATTCAAAAGAATCCCGATATAAGGTTCCTGCAAATTTCTGGTACGTATAACACTTCTTTCAAAGTTCATGTTGTTGGTCGACTTGTTACCAAACAAGGATCAGAAGATTATAGAAAGATTAAAACGTATGAAGCACCTTTAGTGTGTGTTCATGTGTGTGTGTGTAACGTATTGGTTTCCAAAACAAATACTTTTGATAAACCCTAACAAGGGTAATTATGGACTTTATATACACAACTCTTGGTATATATTAAAGCCCAAGTACCAATCTTCACCATATTACAAATTGTCTCTCCAAACTACTACAACCCATGAATATAGAAATATAAACCCAAGACTCTAAATAATTAGAGGACACTACAAATAATTCCTAACAATCTCCCCCTTAGTGTCCTCGTCCTCTTGTTGGTCTCTTTTTGGTCTTTCTTTCTTGGGGCTCGCTGTTGGACCCGAGTCCCCGCAAATAGAATTGGCCAATAAATTATGTTCATGACCTAAGTGATTACATGCTAACTTGCGTACATGTTTGTATGCTTATGTGACTTTAGGAATTACGTGCAATTATGTGCCCTCAATTATGTGCTTATGATGACCCCTAATTTATGTAAGGGATTTTCGAAAACATTAAGGAAGGAAAAGAAGTAATGATAATATTTAAATAAGACTTGGGCTAGGACTTTTCCTTAACTATGAATTTATTAGTATTGGGCTAGAATTTAACATTAGGCCAAGTAAGAAAAGTAAAATGGAGACAATATTCCCTAAATTAAGGAAGACCCATGCCCACACCATGACTCACTTACATAATTAAAGAAAATATCTAACCCAACAATCACAATACCTCAATATCACTTAAGAAACTATCGAAAAATCAGTGAAGGAACAAGGAGAAGGGGCCGTGAGGAGTTCAATCCAAGAACACTCCAAGTAGCTAATATTTCATGTGGGTAAGTGCAATATCAACCCTAAACCTTGAATTTCTGTAATTTAGAATTTTCTAGATGCTTAATCACATGGAGGCCACGAAGCTTAGGAAATTGGTGTAATAAAGACGTGAAAACCCTAAGTGTTTAGTATAAACCCATATTAGGGTCCTTACTTAGGATAAACTTATGTTTGGGTAGTTTAAGGCACGACTTTGGACCTAAAGATCTACTTTTAGTTGGAACCAACGATTTTGAAGTAGAAAGAGACCTTATAACTCATAAATTCTGGGTAGAATAGGGTATGAAATTAGTTTCGGGTAGATGAATGTTGAGGCTTTGATCGAAAGTGGGCAATGAATTTGAATTTCGATCGAATGTGGCTAGCAAAAAGGGACTCTCGATCGAAAGTGAAAAAAATCATTTGAGGGTTTCGGGCGACACTTGGACACAATAATATAAGTTTCGACCAAATCAATTGTTAAGATAGTAAACTAACGATTCATGAGTTTCGATCGAAACCAATCTCAATGCACTAGAATCGGCCGAGACCCCACCACATGTCCCATGCAATCGATCGAAAGTGGCTATCCACTAAGCATGGTATCGAGCGAAACCCAGGTGACGCCATGCTGATGTCAGAACACGGCGAAACTCACCCACACACACATGCATCATCGGGCGAAACCAAGCCATGACACCCAACGATCGAAAGTAGTATTCAATGCACACCAATCGGGGAAACTTGAATCGGGCGAAACCTTTGTAAGCCAAGTGACTTCGTCGTGTCAAGAATCGATCGAAAGTGGACGAGGGCTGACGTCAAAACGTGGCAAAACATACGTGATTTAAGAACTAATCGAATGAATGTGTAATATGGAAAATTGAATCGGACAATGAGGAGATGTTACAAATCGGGCGAATCCAATTTTTATTAGCTAACCATTTCGGAGATGAATAAGTAGGATCACAATTTAAATGCTAACATAGCCTAGGATAGGAATCAAATGACTTAGGAACTTATCGAGACAAATCGAATGGCTTGGATCTAGCGAATTAATATAAGTCTAAATAACTAGTATGACGAGAATTAATTATTTCGACAAGTTAGCTAAGGAAGGCAATGTACTAATACTCTAACCCTTTTCATCTAAGGGTCATACGTTAGGGACGTTATAGGAAGTACGCTAGTTAAGCTTGGCGACAGGTAAGTAAAAATTCAACTACGACACGTAACTTATCTGCGCATGACTTATGTGAATCCGTGCCTATGAGACCCTAGGTGAAATTTGTACGATATGATTTCTTATTATGCATGAAGTCATGATATGCAT
>JAPQWV010004664.1:0-27689 GCA_027422505.1 Craterostigma plantagineum
ATCAATCAATGTTCTTTCTGCATTCTGCTCGACAGCCATTGTTGCTAGAAAGGCTTTTGTTTAAGTGGCAATGCAAACTTACTCACTATCTATGCTCTCTCTATTTCTCTCTACATTTTATTACAAGAAAAAGAAGAGAGAAAAAGGAGCTTCATTTATTCTCTCTTTCTCTCTCTCTGTGGATCTGAAATGAGGACTGAGATGAAGATACTAATGTTCTTAATGTTATTTCTGTGGTTGCGTCTGGTCGGCGGCAGAGAGCTTTGGCAATAGATAAACTTCGGCAGTAGATAGTCGGAAGATGGAGGTTCTTCAAACGCAGGTGCAGTTCGCCAGTACCCAAATAATGATTAGGGCATATGTGATAACTATAGTACACAGCATGAAGAATAAAAATACGCCTGGAGTTGATGAAGACTATCCATAACAGTAGACGTAGTCGAGGCGTGTGTTGGACACACTGTCCGTAAGACGAAATCGCCCGATATCAGTGCTTTCGGTTAGCAGCGATCGTCCCCAAGATACAACGACCTTTTTTCTTAATTCATAATCGCAGCACAACGACTAGAATTTCTGACGAATTATACTCGAAACCGAGTTATTTCTTGCTACGGGATTTTAGAGAGTGGGAGTGAATTATGTAAATATGGAGTGGGTTTTTCTGAATGAATTTTTTCAATTCATGAGGGGTCTATTTATAGACTTTTTCACTGCAGGGACTTATTGATCGCGCGCGTGTACGTTATAAATAAATGTTCGTGCAAGTACGTCAAGTAATAATTAAAAACGAATATGTTATAACTATCACCACGCGCAATAGGCAGTGTACCTATCGTTTGTAAAATAGCTATAGCGAGAATTCGAGTATCGAACACGAGGATAATCTTGATACTAGTAATAACCTATCAATTCAATATCTAGCCTAACAAATGATTGAGATTTTTATATTTGAACTAAGTCACAACAACTTAAACTAACACAGAAAAATGATCAAACACACAACTAAAGATTTAAGAGTAACTTTGAATAAAAGGAATGTGCTTGGGATTTCGATCCGCTAGATATCGTCGATGAAGTCGTAAATACCGTTACCACATGATTAATGACTATGTCACGATAATTCCTACTCGTTTCCAACTTAGCTTTCGCCCTAAATGGTAACGAGAATATATAGTAGTTATCTAAATTGAGGGTCGACTATTTGCTTTCGCCCTATAGTCGACGCCTAACGTTTACGATAGAACGAAACGTCATTTAGCTTTCGCCCTTAACGGTCTACTAAACATCACACCAACACATAGACATGCCAAAGTGATTCTCAAACAATACATAGACATATTGAATCGAATAAAAGCTGTCATAAACGATACAAAGCCATATCATGTGTTCACGAGTATTTTACGTCCAAACTACGACGCTATCTAGCGTTCTTCTCATCCCAAACACACAAAATGATTAGCTACTCATAGTGAAGGAAGAAGCCACGAAATGTATACGAAACAAAGCAGAGAAATACATAGTTCTCCCTATTTAGCGAGCTCAAGCTTATCCCTCGTACTTTGCTCGATCCTCCGGTGTAAATGAGCTTCAAATCTTCACTTTAGCACCTAGAGATCATTTGAGATTGATCTCTAGGGTTCTTCAGTCGTCCTTGAGGTGTTTTCGTGATTAGAAATGAGTTGTGGCGGCTTAGATGCTCTTAGGGCTTCAAATTGCGGCTTAAGTAGAAAACTGGTGAACACGGCCTCAAACACGGCCATGTATCATTCGGGCTTAGGGTTTAAGGCCCAACACTGTTGATAAACACGGCCATGTATCGGCCATGTTGAAGGGCCGCAACTATGATTTTCCTTTATGCTGACAAACATGGCGTGTGTCAGGCCATGTTGAAGGGCCGCAAGTGTATTTTCTTTTCTGCTGACAAACATGGCCGTGTGTCAGGCCATGTTGGGAGGCCGAAGCTAGAGTTCTCCTTCCTTCTGCTGGACATGGCCATGTTGAAGGCCGTGTTGATTGAAAAAATTGTAATTTCTACTCCATGTTTACGCGGTTCATCCCAAATATCGCCTCATAAACCTTTGACATCAAAATATGTAAAAATTATGAATAAATGCATGAGACAACTCACATAAACCAAATATTCAACATGAAAATGATGGAGATAAACGAATGAAAATGCGTTTATCACTTATTAGCAAATTCCAGAACTTACTGGACTGCTTCTGTCATTTACCAGGGGTCAGAATGAGATACTTCGAAACTTATGGACTGTCGGTTTATTTACTGGCCCGCCACAAGCCCGATTCTCGGGCCGACAGCCCGAATCTTTGGCATGTCCCACCGGCGGCGGCCCGACTCTCCAACCGACGGCCCGAGGCGGCTACCGACGCCTCTCCTTGGGCCGACCGACAATTCTAGTTGGGCCGGATCAGCCCAACAGCCCACTGCTTCCATTTGATCCAATGGATCATACCTCTGGGCTGCCCAATCAGCTTCACCTCGACTGCCATGTCACCGGCACCGTCGCCATCGCCGCCTACCGGAGGAAAAATTAAGTAGCTCCTCAATGCTCCTCGCTCCGATGCGTCGTGCGAAGTGCAAAGTGCGCGCCTCAAAGCGCCCATTGCGCACTTTGGCACGGCACGGCTCGGCCTCAGCCTCGGCCACGGCCACGGCCACGGGCACGGGCTCGGGCACGGGCTCGGGCTCGGTGCTCGGTGCTCGGTGCTCGGTGCTCGTCGGTGCGAGGCACCGACTCGCACCGAGCTGTTATTTGGCCCAAAACTCACCCAAGTTTCTCAAGCCCACTTAAACCCACTTAAGCCCACAAGCCCATTTAAGCTATACACATGGCAAGCCCTTTTGAATAAACCCACATGGGTTCTATATATATAGTGAAGATTTTCTTAGTGTCTAACAATGTGGGACACTTGATTCCCCACTTAAACACTACCAATCATTTTTTAATGATTATTGGGCAAACTTCGAAAATTAATTTCTCATTCACCCGATATCGGTTTGAGCGTATTAATACTCGTTAGAATCCCCGTGAAACATAGATTCGAAATCTTTCAACGATTTCTCGTTTAGACATTCGATAGCTTTCCGATTTAATTAAAACCGAAACGGAATTTATTAATGGGTTAATACCCATTTGGGCCCAAAGCCCACTTGGTTTAATAAAATCCAACAATCCCCCACATGAATGGAAATTAATGCAAATGATATGCATGCTGACTCTTGCAAGAAAAACTCGACAACTCGTCACTGCATCGGGATAGGTAGCTTGTGGCTTTGAACCTTCCCTAGTGAAACGCAATCGAATTTACTCGCTGTTCAGTGAACATGATGTCTTGAACTGACAGCTTTTGTGTAATTAAGACAACAGCGTACACACAGTGACGAATCTTATTTCTTTCGATTCTCACGTTGTGTCCATTTCGGCCTTGGACCATATCTTGGTTTCATAAGTGTTATATTAAAGCGGCCCCACTTCTCACTTATATAGGTGATCGACTATTAGGACTTTAATCCTAGAGTATCCCGAAATACTCCACCATCAGGTATAGCCATCATTAAAAACAACATTGCTTACCCTTTACCACACATCATCGGGTAATTACTTGAGCAGCTTATGAGAATGAGCTTCTTAAAAAAATCAAGTAAGCTACTGAACTACACTCAGCTTAGTTGTCTCATTGAACCAAGTTTGTGGGATCTCCACTCATCATGGTTGAGTTACCACCGAGCTTGTTCTTGGGTGTGTGGTTTTTAAGCCCCATTCCCCTTACTGCGTTATAGTGCTGATCTCTAGCAATGCCTTTCGTCAAAGGATCTGCTATGTTCTCTTTAGACTTCACATAGTCAATAGAGATTATTCCACTAGAGATCAGTTGTCGTACGGTATTATGTCTTCGACGTATGTGTCGAGACTTACCGTTATACATACTATTCTGTGCCCTACCAATTGCGGCCATGCTGTCGCAATGTATCATAATAGGCGGTACAGGCTTATTCCAACAAGGAATGTCCTCCAAAAATTCCGAAGCCATTCTGCTTCTTCCACCGGCTTTGTCTAGTGCAATAAACTCCGATTCCATCGTAGATCGAGCTATGCACGTGTTTTGAGGATTTCCAAGAGATTGCTCCACCACCGATGGTAAATACATAACACTCGTGGATTTGGAGTCTTTGCTGTCAGATATCCAGTTAGCATCGCAGTATCCTTCAAGAACTGCTGGATACCTCGTATAGAGTATGCCATGATTAATAGTGTGCTTCAGATATCTCAGCACCCTTCTCAAGGCTATCCAATGATTACTCCCAGGATTACTCGTAAACCTGCTAAGTTTACTAATTGAATATGCTATATCAGGTCGAGTGCAGTTAGTTAGGTACATTAAACTGCCAATCACTCGAGATATTCTTGTTGTGATATGGGTTCTCCTCTGTTTTTGGCCAGATGTAGATTTATATCTACAGGAGTCTTAGCCGGAGGATCATCGAAGACATTAAATTTCTTCAACACTTTCTCAATATAATGAGATTGTGTCAGCATAATTCCATCGGGCGTCCTATAGACATTTATCCCTAAAATGACATTAGCCAAACCCATATCCTTCATACTGAAATTATTTTTCAGCATAATCTTCGTGTTTACAATCATTTTATGATTGCTTCCCGTGATTAACATATCGTCTACATAAAGACAGACAATCACGAATTCATCGGGTGTGCCCTTAATGTAAACACATTTGTCACACTCATTGATTTTGAACCCATTCGATAGCATAGTCATATCGAATTTTTCGTGCCATTGTTTCGGTGCTTGTTTAAGCCCGTAAAGCGACTTCACGAGTCGGCACACTTTGTTTTCCTGTCCAGGTATTACAAACCTTCAGGCTGATTCATGTAGATTTCTTCTTCGAGGTCTCCATTTAGGAATGCCGTTTTTACATCCATTTGATGTACCTCGAGATCATGCAATGCTGCAATAGCAAATAGAACCCGTATTGACGTAATTCTCGTCACGGGGCGAATAGGTATCGAAGAAATCATATCCCTTCCTTTTGGGAATATCCCTTGGCTACTAAACGAGCCTTATATTTTTCAATTGATCCATCGGTTTTATATTTCCTTTTAAGGACCCACTTGCACCTAAAGGTTTACACCCTTTTGGGAGATCTACCAACTCCCAAGTGTGGTTCTGCATTATGGACTCAATTTCGCTGTTTACAGCTTCTTTCCAGAATGGAGCTTCTGGAGTCGACAGAGCTTCTTGCACTGTCCTAGGTTCATCATCTAACATGTATGTTAGGAAGTCAGGCCCAAATGATTTGGCCACCTTTTTACGCTTACTTTGCCGTGGTTCTCCACTTCTGGAGGAGAACCTTTAACGGATTCATAATTTCTTTTACAACTTATTTCATTTCTTTCGTTGGAAAGATGTTCTCAAAGAAAACAGCATTTCTCGATTCAATAATCATCCCAGAATTCATATCTGGAATTTCGGACTTATGCACTAGAAAATCTGTACGCATTACTATTTTCTGCATATCCAATGAAAATACAATCAACCGTTTTCGGTCCTATCTTGACCTGTTTTGGTTAGGTACTTCGACCTTTGCTAGACACCCCCACACTTTAAGATATCCATAGGAAGGTTGTCTACCTTTCCACAATTCGTACGGTGTTTATCCCGTTTCTTGTGTGGCAACATATTTAGAATGCGATTTGATGACAATATGGCTTCCCCCCAAATTCTGAGGTAACCCTGAACTGATTAGCATCGCATTCATCATATCCTTGAGAGTTTATTTTTCGTTCAGCAACGCCATTTGATTGAGGTGAATATGGCGCCGTCGTCTGATGAATAATACCATGTTCTTGGCAAAATTCCACAAACGGTGCCACGTATTCTCCTCCTCTGTCACTTCTTATTATTTTTGATCTTAGAGTTAAGTTGATTCTCAACTTCATTCTTATATCTTTTGAAGATATCAAGAGCTTCGTCTTTACCACTTAAAAGATACACGTGACAGTACTTCGTGCAATCGTCGATAAATGTTATAAAGTATTTCTTTCCACCTCTAGTTTGCACGAATTTCAGATCACATATATCAGTATGGATCAATTCTAATGGTGAACTATTTCTTTCGACAGATAAAAAATGGTGCCTTGGCCATTTTTGCTTCTACACAGATTTCACACTTGTGTTGTGAATCAATTTCCATTTGTGGAAGTAAGTTTAAACTTATTACTTTTTCAGTTTGTTTTAAACTCACGTGTCCTAATCTACCATGCCATAAATTAGACAACTCAACCAAGTAAGAAGAACTGGCTTTATTATTATCAGCGATCTTAATATCGCGTTTTACAGGCATTACAGATAACTTAAAAAGGCCCTTCTCGAGGTAACCTTTGCCAATAAAATGACCATTCTTGGTCAGTACATATTTTCCAGCTTCAAACACTTGTCTAAATCCAGCGTTACTAAGCAGAGCGCCGGACACCAAATTCTTGCGGATGTCTGGGACATGCAGCACGTCCACAAGCGTCACTTCCTTGCCTGAAGTCATCTTCAACACCACCCGTCCCAATCCTACGATGTTGGACGTCGCCGCGTTCCCATATAGAGCGTCCTACCCGAAATAGGCGTGTAGGTGGAGAACATTTCTTTGTCGGAGCAGATGTGGCGCGTTGCTCCGCTGTCGATGTACCAGTAGTTCGGATTTTCCACGACGTTTGCCTCGTACACGACTGCAGTCAGATCTAGCTCCGACGTGTCTGTCGCCAGCTGCTTCTCTTCAGTGAGATGCGCCCGAGTCTTATTAACTCTCTTTTTCTTACGACAATCCTTGGCCATATGCCCAGGTTTATCGCAGTTATAGCAGTTGCCTTTAATCCTCTTCTGATTCGGATCTTGTTTCTTTAGAGGCATACCTGGCCTTTTACGCTTATTGCCAAACCCGGCTCGGCCAGGTTCGCTCCCGCCTCCATACTGCCCCTCTTGTTCTTGGCTTCGCTTTTTCGGTTATCTTCCTCGATCCGAAGTCGCACAATCAGGTCCTCAAGCCCCATCTCCTTTCGTTTGTGCTTGAGGTAATTTTTGAAATCCTTCCACAGAGGTGGCAGCTTCTCGATAATTGCAGCTACTTGGAAGGTTTCGCTGATCTGCATATTTTCAGCATGAGTATCGTGAATGATTAGCTGCAGATCACGGACTTGGTCCGCACAGGCTTAGTGTCGGTCATCTTGTAATCCAGAAATTTGCCGACGATGAACTTCTTTAGTCCGGCATCGTCGGTCTTATACTTCTTGTCCAACGAATCCCACAACTCTTTCGCAGTCGTGGCCACTGCATAGACGTTGTATAGGGAATCGTCTAGGGCGTTCAGAATATAGTTGCGGCACATGAAATCATTATGATTCCATGCGTCTAACGCAGCCTTTTCTTGCTCAAACTGAGCGACACGAGCAGCCTAGTCTGCATCGTCAGGGTTTTCACCCTCAGCTAGTGGGGCGACTTCTGTCACCGTAGGGGCAGTTTCTTTCAGAAAACGGACGAGGTGGAGAGTAGTGAGATAGAACATCATCTTTTGTTGCCAGCGTTTGAACTCCGTCCCGTTGAATTGGCAGGACGTTCGACATGGTTGCCGGTAGGGATCGTTGGTGCGTTGGTTGCCATCGATCAGATCACGAACAAAGATTTCGTCTTACGATTGTTATTTCTGTGGTTGCGTCTGGTCGGCGGCAGAGAGCTTTGGCAATAGATAAACTTCGGCAGCAGATAGTCGGAAGATGGAGTGTTCTTCAAACGCAGGTGCAGTTCGCCAGTACCAAATAATGATTAGGGCATGTGTGATAACTATAGTACACAGCATGAAGAATAAATACGCCTGGAGTTGATGAAGACTATCCATAACAGTAGACGTAGTCGAGGCGTGTGTTGACACACTGTCCGTAAGACGAAATCGCCCCGATATCAGTGCTTTCGGTTAGCAGCGATCGTCCCCAAGATACAACGACCTTTTTTCTTAATTCATAATCGCAGCACAACGACTAGAATTTCTGACGAATTATACTCGAAACCGAGTTATTCTTGCTACGGGATTTTAGAGAGTGGAGTGAATTATGTAAATATGAGTGGGTTTTTCTGAATGAATTTTTTCAATTCATGAGGGGTCTGCTCCGATGCGTCGTGCGAAGTGCAAAGTGCGCGCCTCAAAGCGCCCATTGCGCACTTTGGCACGGCACGGCTCGGCCTCGGCCTCGGCCTCGGCCACGGCCACGGGCACGGGCTCGGGCACGGGCTCGGGCTCGGTGCTCGGTGCTCGGTGCTCGGTGCTCGTCGGTGCGAGGCACCGACTCGCACCGAGCTGTTATTTGGCCCAAAACTCACCCAAGTTTCTCAAGCCCACTTAAACCCACTTAAGCCCACAAGCCCATTTAAGCTATACACATGGCAAGCCCTTTTGAATAAACCCACATGGGTTTCTATATATATAGTGAAGATTTTCTTAGTGTCTAACCAATGTGGGACACTTGATTCCCCACTTAAACACTACCAATCATTTTTTAATGATTATTGGGCCAACTTCGAAAATTAATTTTCTCATTCACCCGATATCGGTTTTGAGCGTATTAATACTCGTTAGAATCCCCGTGAAACATAGATTCGAAATCTTTCAACGATTTCTCGTTTAGACATTCGATAGCTTTCCGATTTAATTAAAACCGAAACGGAATTTTATAATGGGTAATACCCATTTGGGCCCAAAGCCCACTTGGTTTAATAAAATCCAACACTTAAGAACTACAGAGAGAGGTTGACCATGAGAACGGTTGTCACGCTTGTCCTTTCTGTGTGCAATGCAATAGAGACAGAAATACAGCTAAAAATTCAATTTTGATTGTTTCCCCCTTCTTCTTTTGCCATATTCATGTAACAAAGAATAGTTGGACTGACTTTTGGTAGTAATAATAATAATGATCATCGTCATCATCTTCATTTTGTTTGGGCAAAGAAGAACTGTAACACACATATACCAAGAAAGGGACCCGCGAAAACTACATATTATGGAAGAAACTTAAAAGGTAGACTCGTACTCGTACAGCAGAACAGAGCAAAACTATATGCAATAATACACACGCATCTCTACATAATATAAATGTATATTTCCTTCCTCTCTCGTGTTAGATAATATATTATTCTGTAATTACTGCTGGGTAAAAGAGGGTCAGCAGTGGAAAAAAAGGCAAAGAATGATCTTCATTGAGTAACGTGTGAAGGCAAGCAATGGGGTAAGAAAATGAAACGAAGGGTGGTCAGGTTTTTACTTCATCTCAGCTTTCCTCAGTGTGGAGTGGTTGCTTCTTGGCTTTTATGTGGAGATTTGTGAAATACAAAATTAATATTACAACGCAATAGAGTTCAGACAAAAAAAGATACTACAGTATTAACACAACTGCTTTCAGTTCTTTCGACAACTTCAATGACTTCCTAGCAATAAACGACAGATACTTAAGAACACAACGACTATTTCTTCCTCTTCTTCAGTACGGCGGCGGAGGATAAGGACGAGGCGGATATGAAACTGCCAAAGAGAAAGAAAAGCAACCAAAGGTCAGTTTTTTATTGCCAAGTTCGTTCTTTTAACGGTGAGACACAAAGATGAAACCACTTACTCGGAGGATAACTGCTGTAAGGATCTGAGGTGGGCGGTGGGTAAGTCGTCGGAGGATAGGCTATGGGCGTCTGATAATGATTATAAGGCTGTGTCGAAGGAGGATACGCTGCTGTTAGAGAACTCGGAGGATACATAGGATTGCTGTAATTCTGAGGCGGCGCCGGCGCTGAACTTGGAGGATAGGAAGGATGATACGGCGTCGTATGGCTCATTATTGGTGGATAAGAGGCTGTATGGGGCGGCGGCGGAGCTGTTGAATAAGGTGGAACTGATGGGACATGGCTTGAAGACGATGACGCAGGCTTCTGAAGAAGAAGAAGAACGAAAGAGAACAGAGAAGATTAGAAGCATAGTAAACGGATGAAGGCGAAAGAATAAAAAACAGAGCTTTTTAGCTTTTCTTACATTAGCATTCGCGTAGTGCATGATCAATCGTACTTCTCCAGCATGCCTATGCAAGAAAAAGGAGGTTCTTAGATCTTCAGACTAGCACAATGTTACAATCTCAGCAGTATGCTATGATTTAAAAGCTATGGACAGAAAATGTTGTTAGAAATTGCAGGTCTGAAGTTGTTAGTATTTGAGTTTTATTACCTTCCTCTTCTGTCCTGAAGAGGCCATGGGCTATCATCGTAACCCTGAGAGAGAACCTTATGCAGCTGAACTCTGTTTTATCGAACATTAAAAACAGACATAATCAAACTCCAAGAAGCATTGAAAGAAGAAAGCATCGTCCAGAAGAAAGGGTTGTAGAGAATTATTACTTTCCACTGCCGATGAAATCGTCTTGTTTAAGCGTATTGCTGTTCCAAACCACGATCGAAATCTCCCTCAGACCTTCTATCAGAGTGAACACAAACCTCTCTTGAAAAGTAGGGTTCCTCCCTCCATCTATAAACCCCATACAATCAAAAAGGCTATGATAAGATTCTTTTTAAGGATACCATGTAAACAAACGCAAAGGCAAGAAAAACCCTCCCAAAAGAGCAGTCAAAGAAAGTAAACTGACCTGTACAAGTACGCGTGCGAGACTTAGTGCTAGCATATTCGAGGCAAACGTATGGATCTTGCCTTGAAATCCATTCAGTGTCCTTCAGCTTGTTACAGGCAACGACTGAGGATAGAAAACGACCCAAATCAAAATTAAACAAGAAAAAAAGAGCCCCCCAAAAAAAAACCATTAACAAGAGCATCGTCGTCGAGAGGAGTTGTAAACGTACCAGTAACTTCAAGAACTTGACCTTGTATCCCAGGAACCGACATGGGCGAATAAGGTGAATAGGCTGAAGACGAGGGCTTATTAGTTTTTGTCGACATCATAGCAAAAGAAGGCGCCCCCTTTATGTGAATTTCTACTGGGAGAAAAAAAACTGATTCGATATGCAATTATAGAAATGATGTCTTTGCTCTATCGAGGTACTTTTTCTTGGAGTCCATTGGATCAAATATATATATATATATATAGATTATATATATAGGAATCTTCCATGTATCATCTTTTTTATCCTTCATTGACCGACGTACGAATCTGAGGGCGTTGGGTTGCTATTGTTAGTTGATCATTCATTATGGTATAGCGCGTGAAATTAAATCGGAGGGGCCTTGACACGTTTGCGCGTGGTATGATGGCGTGAATCAGTCAACAAAGACATATTTTTAAGGCCTTCTCTGATCAAATCTTTGCCTAGAAACGTGGACGGCAACTGCGGTTCTGTTACAATACTAGAAAACGGCTCCTAGAAACAGATAATCTTCTGCGCTTGAGAAATACAGAGTTGGAAATGTAGCAAACAAACCTCCTCCAAATCTCCGAAACTAGGCGAATATCCTTTTTTTAATATTACTTACAGACAACTATAAATGTAAAAATAGGAAGAAAAAGAAACCACTCCTTTCACTCGCTTTCGTAATCTTCATCATCCCCGAAAGAAAACACCGATGCATCGGCAGCCATTGCCTTGAACTCACTTACCTCCCCAGGCTGATCAGTTCCTCCGCCAACTTCTTTCTTAACCTCGGTTTGTGGCGATGATTCGTTTGTCAGTGAGACTTTCATGGTCTTATCTGTAAGATCTTCGACTTGCTGCGACGAAGCAGCGGCTTCGTTGCTCGAGGCAGCAATTGCATCCTTGGCTTGGGCAGGTTTGGACTCAGTTTTGGCGTTTGGCCCGACATTCTCGGTGTTTGGGGAGCGGTGTTTTGCGACGAAGGCCGAGCTGGAGAAACAGCAGTTTCATGATCCATAAGGACAAATTCGACTTGAAGGTCAGGAGACGGCAGTTTTCTCTGAACAGAAATTGAGATCATGAATCACACATTGTAATGGAAAGAAGGGTAATGTTATATCTGATAATGTGGAAACATGTGAAGCACCTTGTCGAAACCGTCGAGCTCGCTTATGTTCAGGACTTTGCGGTTTTCGATCATCGTTGTGTTCAACCAACTGAATATGGTTTTCATAATACGTATTCATCTGAAGATCATTGTTATGTTAAATCATTCATGAAGTAATATATTATACCAGTAAAAGTCTCCTTGGCGGTCATGAAAATAGACTTTGAAGTCTCCAGCTAACTCGGTGAGGCCAGGTTCTCCAGGAAGAGCAAATACTACTATACCCTTCTTCGGCGCGGTGAACCAAAAATCTTCAGGCTGCGGAAAAATACATAACTGACGGATTCAGCGTGTCGATCAGAAATTAACTAAACACCAATTAGCAACTGATGGGTATCTTGTGATATATGTTTTGCCAAACTAATGGACTTTTGGGAAGCTTTTGCTGTCATACCTAAAGCCCTACCACAAATGTGAAAATGTATTGTAATGCTCAGTGTAGTAATTTAGCAGTATTAAATCATTCCATGTACTAAAATGTTTGCTATATGTCTCATTAGTCTCATGGAAGAATAATCACGTAAGTGAAAAATGCTGATTGGAAGAAGGATACTGACCGACACATCCTTGGTTCTTGGATGTTTTTTCGTGGAAAATAGCACGCCTACAGATCGCAATGTGAAAACAGGAAAACAACAAGCCTTATTAGACATCATCAGAGGGTGAGTTGTATAAGCAGTTGACAAGTGAATTACATTACAAGTTCAAATATATTCAACTTACCGTTATGGTCCGACACTGTAATAGAAGGCCTGATCCAATATGGGCATCGAAGCAGCCGTATCCCTCTAAGGATGCACCTAAAGTTTCATGAAATCTGTCCAATATTAGATAATTACTGGGACACCCTCCCATCAAACCAAGCTTTTAAGCAATATTCAAAATGTGACAGGAGCAATAAGCAAAGAGCAAGATGTTCTGATAACAATATTTCTGACCTACGACCAGGCTGGTCTTCTCCATTGAAGTATGTCAATACGCGCTCAAAATACTTGACATATCTCTGGAAGTAAAAGAATATATAAAAACGAAGTTCCATAGAAACTATCTACCCGAAATAATTGGAGACACTTTAATAGGAGAACTACACTCACAATCTGACTAGGCAGAACAAGCCCCTTTCCGTCAACACACCTTTTCTGATTGTAATAATCAATACATTCTTCTGCTGTCGGAAAGAACTACATATAGCATTTCCATGGGGTCAGATAGTAAACATAGTAACAAATCCTCTATGAATCAACTTTCAACATTCCGGTCATTGTTTGCTGGAAAGTAACACATGAACCATTTCTAGTAATGGAAGAATAACACTACCTTCAGATACAATAAAAGACTAGAAATCATCAACCCAGTCCTAGCCATTCCTGCTTTGCAATGCACAACGACAACATTTTCAATATCTTCCTTCAACCATGAATATGCACTCTGGCAAAATGATTTGATGAGTTGTATAGGAGGGCAGTTATGGTCATCAAATGGAAAAGTTGCCACCTGATGTAATGCAATACCATCATCCATTGGTGAAAAGGAAAGACAACAAACAGAATAAGTTTGACTTGTGGATACACAAACCTTTCCTCAAATAATGATGCATCATACAATCTTTCAGAGCAAAGGTTGTATACTTTGTATCTGTCCTGCATCATTATATAGATTCCGAGTGAAATCCAATCCAATACATGTTAACTTATACATACAGCCATAAGAACATCTCATTATCAATTATTAAAAATGAGACATGATGCCTTGCCAATATGTGATCCGACCATGCTCAAATGACATCACAGTAGCAATTACCTTGTGATAAGTTTCAAAAAACCTGATTACTTCCTCCATGTGATTTCGGTAGAATCCCTGAACCACGACAACGCTTATTTAAAATTTCAGAACCAGCAACCACCCTAATATTTCAGATAATCTGGACGTACCTCAACATAACCGAAAAATCCAGAACTCATATCACCAGCTGGAAAGCCCATGGCAATAATATTCTCTGTAATGTAAGTCATATCCAAATCGAATCCTCCTTCCTATAAGAAAACATGGCAGACGGACACATAAATATATAACACAGAAGAGATTTCAATCCCAGAGTACTAAAGTTTAAAATTACATAGGAAAAAAAATGGGATAATCGTTAATCATGGTCTAAATTTACTACAGGGAAAACTAAAATAAAATTGAGAAAAATGGTGCAAGTTACGAGTCAGGAAAGCAGAGAGTAAGTAGCCCAAGTAAACCATAAACTCAAAATAGCGAACCTGATATCTCCGTTTATTTTGAGATACAGCATGGCGAGCTTTGACCTGGACAGCCTTCACTGCGCTCTTAGAAGAGTCAACGATTCCTTTTGTGATGGTTCCAAATATACCTGACTGTGTGGCTGGTGAAGTTCCAGCAGAACTTTCATCTGCTTGAGGGGATTTGGGAGATGAACGCAGCCCAAACCCACCAGTTAAACGAGAGAAAGGTGATTTGGTAGAGTTTTCAGATGGTGCATCCTCCTGGGAACCAGCAAATGGCTGCGGAATTTTCAGATTCTTGGCCCAATTGGAGATACCAGATGTGGAGAACTTAGAAGATGCACTGCGTTCAGCGTTATTTGGAGTGGATCCTGAAGCTGTAGACATTGGTTCACCTGAAGACTTTGTATCCTGTGAACCTGATGATTCACTAGATTCGGAACTCATCTTCCAGCTACTCAATCTGCAAGTACACCAGTTAGTTTCGCAGTTGCAAATCATTATGATCTGAAAAAGGTGCACTAGTGCTGTTAATAACATAACTGAGGACGGGAATGCAAAGAAAACACAGATACATAATTAAACAAGATTTCAATGACCCATGCCTCTTTAGATTTAACTTATAATATGTCTGGTTAATAGTTCTCTAAACGATCAATTAGTTGGCAAATCGCCCAGGTTATTACCCTGCCACAACAAAAGTGAAACCATTAAAATGCCATTGGATTTGCTTCTCCACTTCATTGTAGTAAACAACATGGCGAAAGTACTACAAGATTTATTATAGTGCAAATCCCGAACGAAACGCGTTTTAACCAACAAATTATCAACAGCACCAACGAAGAATACCCTAATCCAACCACGCCACACGAATCTGCAAAGTGTACTGCTCCTCACTTTCACATCCCGAAACCACTCGACTCGATCCCTTCACCGATCCAACGTTGTACACAACAAGACCAAAATACAGCGACGAAATATGAAGTTACAGAAATCAAATCGCTAACAATCGAATGAAGGAAACGGAAACTAAGCTAACCTGAAACCGGAGCTAGCTAGCGGTGCTCAGTACCACGACGATGTCGTGTAGTGTCGGATCGAATCAACTTAAATAGTAATCTTTTTCTAAGCTTTTTATTTTTGGGTTGGAAGTAGCGTTTTGTTCCAAGTTCCACTTTAGCGACTTTTGAAATCGCTGAGTAATATTCCATGCGTTCAAGATATTATGTCATTAGCGACTTCTGAAATCACAGAGTGAGATATTCCATGCACTAGACGATTTTCATTAACGTTCTATTCTTCCATAATTTGAAAGGTCACAGCTCACAAGGCGGTAGCGAAGGAGAGAAACATATATATTAATGAAGTTTCCTTCTTTCTTCCGATTCTTTCCATTGCACAAAAGAGTAAAATAAATGATAAAAATCTTCATGGTAAATACTGAATCATCATCATCATCATCATCATCATCATCTCAAAGCATTCAACTTTGTTCAGATTCTTGCTTTATCTGAAGAGCCGCTCTTACAACATTGCCCCGTGTAATAATCCCAACCTATCATCATATGCGTGCCAAAGAAAAGCCATTAGCATTTAGCAATAAGCTGGTAAATTATAGATAGCACAATGTAAAAAAATAATAAAAGGGAGAAAAATAAACAATTTTACCAGCTTCCCATGAACATCTACGACGGGCAGCCGACGGTATTTCGTACTAAGCAGTAACCTATACGAACATCGAAGGAACGCCGATCAATATCCCATATCTAAACTCCTAACGAGAAAAACTTAAAGAAAAAAAAAAGAAAAGACTTTGAATACCTCGCAGCATCTTCGAGATTGGTGTTTTCACGAACGACGAGGGGCGCAGAAGTCATAACGTCGCCGACAACCTGCCCATTCGTCTTGTTGAGTAGCTTTTGAATTTCATTGAAGGTCTGCATATAATACGCATAAAGCAGTAAAAGTCATGTTGACTATGACACAGTCATTTATCGCAGTATCGATTCAATTACAATGAAACTGGACATACTTTCCAAGTACTATCGACGTCTGGGAACAAACTTGTCTGTTGCTGCCCGCCTCCTACGTTGAACAGAAAATAAGACATGGTGACTTCATATCCAGCATTGCACACCTTGTGAAAGCTGAAAGAAAACGATAATGGGACATTGAACATCACAAATAGTAAAAAGGACCCACAAACCTGATATGGAATCAAGCGCCAATAGATCATAATCAGAAACAACCCGACCTGCAGCAAATAATACCAAATCAGTATAGAAGTAAAAAATTTTGGAGGACTTTTGGTTAGATGTTTTCTCCATTTGCCAACTCTTAGCTTAAGAATATGCAGAGTTTCTTTCGAGAGAAGAATAACCATAAGGGAGATGGGCATTATTACCAACTTCCAGTCATCGTCGACCACAGGGAATCCTGTGATCCTCTTCTCCACGAGAAGCTCTAGCGCTGTGCGTGTAATAACAGTTTCTAGCAACCAGTGTGATACAAATACAGATAAAATCAGACAACGCAGAAAAAGCTTCATTTCTATATACCTTCGTCGACTGTAGTGGTTGGCTTCACTACATGCAGTTCTTCTTTTCTAGTCATGAAATCGCCTACGGTGTACGTTCCCTCACGTGTCTATTTAAGTAAAGTTAAAGAAATCTTCAAGAACATAAAAATAGGGCCTATATGAACTGATCAGTAGCTAAATCGTGGTTAAACCACTTCGAAAGTGCCTATAAACGAATAAAGGCCTAATCGAGCACAACTTTATCCATTCTTCAGCCAACAACTCGCGCTATTTTTCACAACCGAAGGCAAACCACTATGTTATGTAAAGAAAAACAGCTCTTTTTTCAACAGTTTTTAAACTAGCGAAGGGAAATGCTACTCACAGGAGCTGAATTCCCGGTGCCGAGAGCATCAAGCGGCCGAATCAGGTCAAAACGACGGCCTATCGAACTGCAACCCGCACTATTCGAAGTGCCTGCCCCGCTCCGGCGGTGCGAGAGGGTGCACGGCAGACCATGCGAAGCAACGCTGGGAAACAACACAGAGCGTGGGACAACGGACTGAAATCCCGCGGCGGCGAAGATCGTCGAGTCCATAAACTCAAGCTTGGAATCTAAAGCTTCAACGTCTTTACAGTTTACAGTGAAGAAATGCGCAGCTGTGCAGTCGACTTCCGAGATTTTTTGCCGGCGAGGGTCGTCGTATCTGAAAATCAAAAGATCGTTGCAAATTGCAATACAAGCGTCTTTTCCCTTTATCTTTTAATTTTCCTTTCAAAATATTTTACTCAATTTGAGAACATTATAAGGCCCAAGATGGTTATTTGGGCTCTCCAGGCCCATTAAAGCCCATTCTCATTACGCTGACCCGTAAAAATAGGTTACCCAACTCTGACCGAGCACCGCGCGTGGCGCGTGCAATAGTGGCCGATAATATATAATGACAAACCCTCCTCACTTTCACAGCACGCAGTTTCCAACTGCAGGCGACTTTTTCTCTTACCATCTCTTTTTGCCTATTTCTCTCTCCGCCATTCGTCGGCGCGGTCACCGTCGCTTCGGCGGCGTTATTTTATCGGTCCCTCTCCTCATGTATTGATAAACCCTCAAAAAAGAAAAAAAGAAAAGATTCTTAATTTCATCCGAAAAGCCCAAAAATAGCCCCGATTCGAGAAGGAAACCCTACCATAAAGAAATCCTTGAATTTCCCATTATTTATTTTTCGTATCGTCTTCATCCCGCAATTGATTTCGATAATAAAGAGGAGAGGGAGTCAAATCGAAAAAAATTCCATAAAAATCCTTTTTTTTGGTTGAATGGATATGGCAGTGCAGATGCAGATTCAACCGCAATTGCAGGTGCTCAACCCTGCTGCCAACGGTCAAGCTTCAGCGCTTGTGACGTCACTTTACGTGGGTGATCTAGACGTGAACGTCACGGACTCGCAGCTGTTTGAATTGTTTGGTCAGATTGGGGAAGTTGTCTCCGTTAGGGTTTGCAGGGACAATGCTACTTCCCGATCCCTCGGATATGCATATGTTAACTATGCGAATCCTCAGAATGGTACGGACTAATGCAATTGGGATTGTTTGAATGGATTAATTGGCCTACTTTTTGTTTCTTTCTTGCTGATGACTGATGTCGACTTATGGATTTTTGGTTTTCTGTCAGCTACTAACTAGTCTCATTAGATATGTGGATTTCTTTGTGTTGGTTCTGTATATTTTTCTTGATTGCTCATTTTTCTTGTATAAGTCTATATAATTCAGAATATATGTGTATTCTTGAAATAGCTTTGGAGAACTAGTTGGCCTTAATCTGAGTTTCTGATGGTGGACTGCTGAAGAATTTGGAATGATTTTCTTCTGTTAATCATATGGCAAAACCGTTGAGGCTGTAGCTACAGGAACATAATTTTATAAACTCGAAGTTTTACCAAACGGCTTGATTAGTTTTCTATTCGAAACTGAATATTGTTACTTGATCTCTCTTGCCCTCTATGAACCATTAAGGTTTTGCTGATAGTTTTACCTTATGTTGATGGCAGCTGCTAGAGCTATTGAGGAATTGAACTTCACTCCTCTCAATGGAAAACCCATGAGGATCATGTATTCTAATCGAGATCCTGCTGCACGTAAAAGTGGCAATGGAATATATTTATCAAGGTTATGTTACAACTTCGTATAGCTACAAATAAATTTACAATATAAATTTATTTTGGTCTTTGAAGTATGTCTTGTAAAATTTCTGCGGAAAGGAATTTTGTTTGCTACTTATCTGTCTGACTGATTATAAATTGTTTAATGCAGAATTTGGACAAGGACATTGACCACAAAGCTTTACATGATACATTTTCATCATTTGGGAACATTCTCTCTTGCAAAGTAGCAACTGATCCTTCTGGCCAGTCGTTGGGATTTGGTTTTGTGCAGTATATTAGCGAGGAATCAGCCAAGAATGCGATTGAGAAGCTCAACGGCATGCTTTTGAATGGAAAGCAAGTCTATGTTGGACCCTTTGTCCGAAAGCAAGAAAGAGAGATGTCAGTGGATAGGACAAAATTTACCAATGTTTTTGTGAAGAATCTCTCGGAGGCAGTGACTGAAGAAGATCTCAAAAATATTTTTGGTGAATTTGGATCTATCACCAGCACGGTGGTGATGAGAAATGCAGACGGAACCTCAAAGTGTTTTTGGATTCGTAAACTTTGAGAATGCAGAGGATGCTGCTAAAGCTGTTGAATCCCTGAATGGGAAAACATTTGATGATAAAGAATGGTATGTTGGAAGAGCCCAAAAGAAATTCGAGAGAGAACAAGAGTTAAAATATCAGCATGAACAGGCTACACGAGATGCAGCAGAAAGGTCACACAAGTCGAATCTTTATATAAAGAATCTTGATGACAGCATTGATGATGATAAGCTTAAGGAATTGTTCTCTCCATTTGGACCTATAACATCATGCAAGGTTAGTGGAGATTTATACCTTTGGTTGGAAGTGCCTGTGCTTTATGATTCGGCAGTTCTTATTATCGTTATGTCATCCTTTCAGTTACTATGTTGTTAACAATTTGCTCTTACACATAAAGGTGATGCGAGATCCAAAAGGATCAGCAGAGGATCAGGCTTTGTCGCATTTTCTTCACCAGAAGAGGCTTCTAAGGCAGTTGAGTTTTGTTTTCTTGTATTTGCGTACTTCTCTTTCACTTTTCCAACTTTTTCTTGGCCCTTTTCTCCGTTTTTGTAGCTTGGTGAAATGAATGGCAAGATCATAGTCAACAAACCTCTTTACGTTGCATTTGCTGAAAGGAAGGAAGATAGAAGAGCAAGGTTGCAGGTATGATCCTTTATGAGGATAACGAAATACATTCTATTCTAGTAATGGACTGTGGTTGTGATTTTTTTTTTAATTCGTTGTGACAACTTTATTTCTGTACTTGGTTGCATATCTGGTTGATTACCACGGTTGATTTTGGTTTTGCCATTTCAAGTACATGTTGCAAGCTTATCCCACTAGTATTCCCCTTCATGGTAAAGATTGTTGCAATTCTATCACCCAATTCATGTTATCCAGGCTCAGTTTGCTCAAATGCGGCCAATGGCGATGATGAGTCCTCGTTTGCCGATGTTTGCTCCTGGTGCACCTGGTCTTGGGCAGCAAATATTCTATGGACAACCTCCACCTGCCATGGTCCATCCCCAAGTAATTACATTTACCGATGACTGTTTGTTCTTTAAGAGGCACCCATGGCAAGTGTTTGTAACGCTAGGTCACATCCTTACATTTTTCTCCTCAGAATGGATTTGGGTATCAACAACAGCTCGTTCCTGGCATGAGGCAGGCTGGCCCTCTCATGCCTAACATGTTCATGCCCATGATGCAACAAGGCATGCAAGGTCCACCACGCCCTGGCGGCAGGCGCAACAACCCTGGCCAACAGCAGGCCCACAACAGCAAGGCCCACCTTCCATTCCAGGAATGCAGCAGCAAGTAATCACGCGTTCTCGATCTAAGCTTTGTTACCTATTGTTTGTGATGGTTCTTTTTTTTTTACTTGGTTTTTTCTTCTCCGCGTAGATGCTTCCTAGAGGGCGTGGTTACCGTAATCCTCCTGGGCGAGGCATGCCTACTTTCCCCATGCAGGGCATAGGTGGTGGCATGCTTTCGGTGCCCTATGAAATGGGAGGCTTGCCACCGCGTGAGGTGGGAATTTCTCAGCCAGTTCCTATAGGAGCTTTGGCCTCTGCCCTAGCCCATGCTTCACCCACCGAGCAGAGAACGGTGAGAATTATTTTGCCAACTGTTTGTAGAAGAAAGTATACTAATGTATAACTTAACTGCTGTAATAGATGTTGGGTGAGAATCTGTACCCACTGGTGGAACAATTGGAGCCTCAGATGGCTGCTAAAGTGACTGGAATGCTTTTGGAAATGGATCAGACTGAA
Source organism: Craterostigma plantagineum (assembly GCA_027422505.1). NCBI lineage: Eukaryota > Viridiplantae > Streptophyta > Magnoliopsida > Lamiales > Linderniaceae > Craterostigma > Craterostigma plantagineum. The sequence goes on from JAPQWV010004664.1 coordinate 21,294, forward strand.
GTTCTTCACTTGATCGAATCGCCCGAAGCTCTGAAATCGAAGGTCAAAGAGGCTATGGACGTTCTGAGGAGTGCTACCCAGGAACCCAACGCCGCCGAGCAGTTGGCGTCCTTGTCTTTGAACGACTGATCGGTGTCTCAGCATCTCATATGTTCTTGCTTGCTTTCCTTCCTACTATAATACTATTGATAATAAAGCTTGCTACTGAGAAACAAGTTATGCTGCTGCTGTTAAGTTTTATGGGATCTTACTTTGTTTGAGTTGTTTTTTTTCTTCGAACTTTCTACTATTTATTTGGGGAGAGGAAGGAAGACATTGTTTAATGTTCTTTAAGACTATCATCATCCTTCAGTTAAATTATCCTTGATCCTGTCGACAATGCTCTTGGTATAACTGATTTGGGCCGATTGGGTTTGATTTGGGCCATGTTTACAAATTGGCCCAATAGCTGCTGCTGAATTATTACCACTCAAACTTGTTATCGTCAAAACGGCAACATTGTAATAAGCGTTGAACTTTACCGTACTCTTCATTTGGCTTTGTTTTTACTTTCCACGCCAAGAACTCTCTTTTGTCCTATTAGCCTCTTAAACGTCTCTCTTCCCATTTGCATTTAGGCCCTTCTCATTCGATGATCGGTGGAAAAGTATTTACGTTACAAGGCATGCTTTTTCTTTAATTGTTTTTCTTAATCTGAAAACGTAGTCATCCCCATAATTATGAAAGAAAGGGAAGAAGAAAAAGCTTAGGTATGCACATTCAATGCTAAATGAAAGCTGATGAGAAACGCCTCTTGCTCTCCACCTACTAATATTTTTACCTCAACTTTCAGCTCACAAAAAAGGGAGAAAATCAAAAAAGAGAAGTGGCAACTTTCAGCTCACGAAGCCGATAATCGTTTTGAGGTTTGTTCTAGGCCCATGAAATTCGTTTCTGTTCTCTGTTTTGAGTTCTCTTTTCCCAGATCTTTGATGTTGCTGCAGTGAAATACTTTCTTTTGAATCCTTTTCAGATTTTCATTATATTGATGTTATTTTCCTGGGAAACTGCGTGAGATTGGGATCGAAAATTGGTGGGATTCTTCCTTCAATCTTGAACTGCACCAGATTTTTCTTTATCTATAGATTTCATTTCTGCTCAAGTTAAAATCCATATTTGCTCGTGAAAGTTTTGATTTTTTTCTCGTCTATTGTTATGGGATTATCCGTAATTTGTCTTTCGTCTGAAACTTGACTAACAGTTCTCGCAATTCATGAAATAAGTTGCAGATATGCAACGCCAGAGAAGTAATGCGCTTGACCTATTCACCGAGCCAATCGACTTGAATCGAGGCTCTTCTCAAAACATGGGCAGTCCTCCGCCGTCTTGGGAAAACAGCATCAGCTCCGTTCAGACAAGACCGCCCAATTCTGACCCGAGTTTCCGCCGATGGGACCATGGCGAGTCTAGCTCCACTGTATTAAGCTTACAAGGCGATGAATCTTGCAATGAGAATTCAAAATCAAGAGCAGTTTGGCCATCTTCTACTTCTTGCAATCAGAGTTCTGGGTCGAATTTGGAGTCAGAAGATTGGTTTTTCGAACCACTTAGTACTACTGAAAGAACCCAAGGTTCTGAAGCTTACAGCCCTCAAAACCATGGGCCCGCAAGAGAAAGTGATGATGATCGTGAAACCGAGCAGATCGAGGTTGCAAATTTCTGTCCTTCGTCGGGCAATTTGGGTCCTTCTAATCACTTCTTGGAACATAACGTTACTTTGGAATCAGCTTTTGGTTCTTGGGGTTCGTCGTGTAAGAGAAAAGCTGTGGAGGGAACCAATACTTCTGCAAGTTCGAGCTCGAACCAGTCAGCGGGTAAGAATGTGATTCATTGTAATAGTCCTGGAAATTTAATGATATCATCCTCTGGCCCTTTAAACCCTTCTTCGAGTAAACCATTCAAACTCGAGTGCTAGGAGGACGGTATAATCCCCACTGGTCGAAATTGCATTACAAGATTCAATCTTTCACAGCATGAGCGAGTTTCGAACGATCCACCTCTAAGAAGATTTCCCCAGCACTTGTCTCGGCCCATTTCAAGGACCACTAATTCTTCAGATTTGAGGTCCACCACAACTCTACGAATGGATCCAAACAGTGCCTTAAGCCAAGCTCAGCTTTCAACTCGACGGTTATCTTCTTCCCCTTGGAATAATGGTTCTATGAGTCCTCAAAGTGGCACTCCTTCGATCCCTTATGCCTTCGATGAAGCTAATACCATCGCAAGAACCTCTCGGACACACAACTTTCATCGCCCCACAAACATCTCTGTTTCAGAAACAAGAAACAGCGGTCTAACCGAGCAAATCGATTGGGATTTTCCAACCGAGACATCCTCGTCTGGAAACTTGTCTCATTCTAATGTTAGGGCTTCTTCACCTTCTAATTGGGTACCTCGCCATTATTACCATCGAGCGCTGCAAAATCACCATCAGAGGTTTTCTGAAGCTGCTCCTTGGGTCCAATATCCTCGGGTCGAAGCAGAATCTGCTAATAATAATAGCAATAATAATAATAGTAATAATAATAGTAATAGGAGAAGTCAGTTTGGGTTTATTACGTCTACAAGTGAGGCTGGTTCGAGCAGTCGTGGTCAGCGCCGATCAGATCAAAGGTCAGCAGCGCTATTGATGGATGATGTTAGTGGTTGGCAAGCTTTGACGGCTATCGAGGAAAGACATAGGCTGGTATGCTGATTTTTATTAGTTTTTTTTCTTTTTGTTATGATGGGTTTCTATTTATGAAGATATGCATCACTTTGCGTGATACTTTGATGAGCAGATTCGCCGAGCGTTGAATGCTATGCAGAGGGGAGTTCGTCTACAGGCTGAGGTATGTATTTGAATTGGTTGGTTCTTAAGCAGCATTCTCTAGAGCGAATAGCTGTACTGTGTTTTGTTTGAAGAACGTACAAGTAAAGAAGTCAATGAGATGATAGTGACCATATAACTCTTCTTGGAAGTTTTGCACACGATTGATCCCTTTTGCTTAATGATTTCTAGGATTATATGATGATCGACCCTTTCATAGATGAATTTGCGGAGTTGCACGACAGGCACAGAGACATGAGGCTCGACGTTGACAATATGTCATATGAGGTAGTAAAAGATGAATTGACTTTTTTTTTTTTTCGAAGATTCGTGAAAATAAAATGAAATTTTGGTAAAGGAACTACTGGCCTTGGAGGAGGATATCGGGAACGTGAGCACGGGACTAAGTGAGGAAAAAATAATACGCTTTATGAAACAGAGGAAGCACCATTCAGTGGAAAACTCACAAAACTTGGAACCATGCTGTATCTGTCAGGTAAGTCAAGCCTCCCTATTGAGTTTAGGATTTGACTTCGAATTGTCTTAATTTCCATTTCTTTTTTTTTTTAATCAAAATTGGAAGTTATTGTTTTCTCAGGAGGATTACGCCTTTGGCGATTGTATCGGGACATTGGATTGCATGCACGAGTTCCACACAAGATGCATCAAACAGTGGCTAACTCAGAAGAATCTGTGTCCCATCTGCAAAATGACAGCCTTGGAAAACAAAACCCATCTCCCCACCTCATAATTTTACCCTGATTTATATTTCGTCTAATTTCAGCTATATAATATACCATTTACTCCGTTACCTCGAAGCTCGCTTGTTTTGATTACCGACCCTCGTTGAAGGTTTTGGAACTTGCGGCATGTTTCCGGGGAAACGAGTAAAAATGGATATACACACATGATTTATTAGTCTTTTGATTCAAGAACATTCTGTGTTTAATGCTACTACTATGAAATAGCTTTGTTTACCTGAAATAATTGGAGATTTGCAATTAAAAGATTGTCATAATAAAGACTATGGTGAACATCCACCAATGCAGGCGGTGAAGAGATCCGTGCTCTGATTTTCCATAGCTTGTGTCATTTCTTACGGTTTTAGTCGGAGCAGCAGTACTACTATTGCTTGGTGGTGCTTCGCATGCCCAAAGGTCATGTTTTGCTGCACATCAAATAATATTCCCAATCTTATTCTTAAACAAAACTAAGACAATAAAGATAGCAGCAGTATAAGAGTAAGAAAAGAACAAACCTTGCAAGCTGATATGCTTTGGCATCCACAAACTAGCTGGCCATTAGCCGTATCCACTGCTTCGGGAGCTCCTCCTCCATCGCTTCTCTGTATATCAAGAAACAACGTTAATAATATGCTCTGCTCTGTCTTTTGGATTACAAGTTACTTTTTTCGTAGTTATTTTTGGGACTGAATTCTTGAATTTACCACCTTGTAAAAATCAACTGCGATGAAGTTAGGCCACCTTTTACCAGCGGCCTGATAGCAAGTGTTCATCATGTTGACTAAAGGGGCCGAATTGTGCTTGCAGGCCGTTGCTATATCGGGATTATCTCGAAAATAGTTCATCAGTACGAGGGACCTTGACGTTGCATTCATAGCAGGTGATTCTGCACGGTTTGGACATGATCCATCGACCATCCCGCCATTACCATCTGAAATCACAATGGAGTAATACTATTTCAAATGTATTCTGATTATAAATATTTATCATGTCTTTAGACAAAGCTCACATTGGTTTTCTGCGACGTATCTCCACTCATAGGCAATGCCTTCCGAAGTTTCCTTGTAGGCTTTAGAAGTGAAGACGACCAACCTCTGATTTTGTTTGATCATGTCGTCGATCGTTGGCCAGTCTCCACCGTTCTTGGGCATTCTTGAAACTGGAAACCAAAACTGTCTCAGCCCAGAAGCATTGAACACGTTGGTCAGGCCATTGGGAGATGTGACATAGTCTTCGATGAATATGGTGACTATCTCAGATGGGTTCGACTCGAGGAACTCTCTGATCTCGATCAAAAGCGTTGAGGCGGGTTGCTGACATGAAAAAATAAAGAATCAGACTGTCAATACGTGACGCATTGATTGGTTTCTCATCAAACTGCTATAAATATCGTTAGAAAAACTCGTCACACTTACAAAGGCTGTGTAGTTGTAGCACTTTCCCCCAAACGAGTGGCACAACCAAATGTCGTTTAGGTAGTCGTACATATCAAGCATCAGTCCTCTGACCCCATTCTGCAAGTCACAAAATAAAGGAAAGCAGCTTAAACTGCAGGGACAAACACCTTCAAGCACAGCAGTAAATGGGTGCTAGTGATCATACATAGTCTATGTGATGAAAATCGATTCTAAGAATGTTATTATGGACTCTCATGCTCAAATCCTCGAATGATAATTAATTGTTTAGATAAAAAGATGGAGGTCATCAAAGTCATCCGTGCACAAATGTAAATTGTTCAACGATGGTGTAACATCTATTTGATTATTTAAACAGGCAAAAGCATTTTAAACGGTATTTGTTCAATAAGCCGGCGATCTCCTTTTTACTATATGGAAAACCAAAAAACATTCTAATCTAATATTTGAGAAAACGCTGACATTCAATCACCACCTAATCATAAGAAAAAAATATTTAAATATTGGTTGACAACCTCATCAAGCCAATCAACCACTATACCAAACCAAACCCCTCGCTTGTCTTTCCATTCCAGGAAACATCGCATATTCACATTGAAAGCAAAGATATAATTTAACTGATTCTGGAAAGCAGAGCATGGATGAGGAAATGACCACTGAAAAGAAAAACAAAGAAAAACCTCGAACTATACTTTGAGTTGATCTGTAATACTGTCCTGCTGATTCTGTGGAGCTAAGATTACACTCCAGTAGCTGATCTCGCCCCCGATCTCGAGAATGAGTTGTGTGTCGTCAGCCATGAGTATCGATTAAATGGCAATCCTCTAAACTGGATTTGAGTTTTCACGTCAAAACTCATCAAATACAAGCTAACGGCGTCGTTAACGTACGCATCAATATAATACTGACACAGTACCTTTGACAGAGGATTGACTGGCTGTACTCTAGTACAGCGAGGCCTAACGTTTCCATTGGCGATGCAAGTTTCGCATGTAGACCTGAATCGCAGTTTTGTTCGCCACGCAAGTGCCTCCTTCCTTCCAAGTTCAAAAAAGAGAAAGAAAAAGAAACGAGCATTGAAGAATCATCACATCAAATCCTTAAACAGACGAAGAAGAAACGGTGCTCCGGAATAACATGCGTCACTGATTACTTCGATAGCTGCGGAGTAACTGAGGAGAAAACAAGCCACGATCACCACCGAAAGACGATGAGACTCCATCGTAGATTGGAATTGTTTACAGCGAAGAAAAAAATCAATAATGCTAATATTCGCGATCAACTATAAAATATGGGGAAAAATATCTAATCTGAACATCTGTGCTGCAGTTACGAGCTGAAATACGAGAGCTATGTGGCGTGGGCTTTATATATACACGACGTACGTACT
>JAPQWV010004665.1:0-27683 GCA_027422505.1 Craterostigma plantagineum
CCCTATCGACAGACTTCGAAGGAGTTCTGTTCAAACATAGACTGCAGTTTGCAAAGCATATCCCCATAACGATATGGGAAGATCTGTATAGCTTAGCATAGATCGAACTTTATCTAATAATGTTCGATTTCTGCGTTCGGCAACACCATTCACTGTGGTGTTCCGGGCGGTGTAAACTGCGAAATGATTCCATTTTCTTTCATGAAATCATCAAACCACTGACTCATAAATTCGCCGCCTCTATCTGATCGACGACTTTAATTTGTCTCCAGTTTGATTTTCCACCATTGTTTTGAATTCCTTGAACTTTTCAAGCGCTTCATACTTGTGCTTTAACAGATACACCAAGCCATAGCGAGAGTGATCATCTGTAAAAGTCACGAAATAGTGGAAGTTACCTCGGGCTGCTACACTAAACGGTCCACAAACATCTGTATGGATCAAATCCAAAATATTTGCGGCTCTTTGAAAAATCCCTGTAAAGGGAGACTTAGTCATTTTGCCTAAGATACAAGACTCGCACGTTGGATAGGAATCTGATTCCGTTGGCTTAATTATGCCATGTTTCTCCAACTCTTGAATCTTTCGCACTCCGGCATGACCTAGTCTAAGATGCCACAAATACTTTTTATTTAACTCTAAGTTATGTTTGTCGGTAACTACATTCGCATGTTCTTTGACGTTAACGTATATAAACCATTTATTAACGTTGCATTTCCGACGCATTTATTTCCAAAATAATCTCACAAATATTGTTATTGAATCGAAATTCATAACCATTCTTACTCAAAGCAGGAATAGAAATAATATTTTTTAGCCCCTTGGGCAACACAAGTACATCGGATAGATATAATACATGTCCAGAACTTAGTACAAGAGTCTTCGATCCAACATGACTAGCAGGCACACAATGTTCGCTACCAACGTTAATCAGACTTCTCGTTCCGCCAGCTTCCTACTTCGTTCCAGACCCTGGTTCAAAACAAAATGTGAGCACTAGCTCCCGAGTCAAGAATCACGAAGTGGAAAATACAGTAAATGAACAATAAGTTTCTGAAACTTTACCTGAAGCCCCCAGAAGCTCGAAGCTTGGGGCAGTCCCTTTTCCAATGGCCCAGCTCTTGACAGTGAAGGCACCGATCAGTTGCCTTCGGAACATTAGGCACGTTCATTTTGGCTTGCCCTTTTTCTAATTCCTCCTTTTGGCTTATTAGGCTTGGGCTTGGGCTTGTTCGACTTAGATCTCTTAGACCTTGTAGTCACAACAAGCGCAACCTCTTTTCCCTTTCCTTTCTTTAGCTCACGCTGAGTCTGAACCAGCGTGTTCATGAGCTCAGGAAGCGAAAATCGCCTATCGCTCAGATTATAGTTTATAATAAACTGAGCAAATGAAGCGGGAGTGACTGAAGGATCATGTCAATATGAAGCTCGTTATGAATGGACAAACCGAGAGAACTTAGTTCCTCGATGTACCCAATGAGCTTACGCACATGTACCGCAACATCTGCACCCTCAGGCATCTTGGTATGAAAGAGATTGTCGGCAGCACGGTATCGAGACGATCTTGACTGCTCGCCGTACAACTCCTTCAGATGAATCAATATCTCGCGCATTTGCATACCCTCATGCTGGCGCTGCAGATCATTATTCATCCCAGCTAACATATAAGCCTTGACACGGGCACTGTCAGCCATCCATTTGGCATAATATCCTGTCATCATCACTCGCACCCTCTTGGGGTTCGAGTGGTATGGGTCCCTCAAGGACATACTCTAGGCGTTCAGAGTGAGGGACTATCCTCAAGTTACGGAGCCAGTCCGCAAGGTTTGGAGACCCCCAAACGATTTTGCGTGATCAGTAAATGAATGGTGACGTCATTTTGTATACAAACAAGAAAGAAAACAATCTGCAGAAAATAAAGCATTGAGGGGTCAACGTATTATTCTACAAGCATAAATAAGGACTTTAACAATTTGGCTTGCTACCACTATTTTTCTCAAAATCTCATTCTCCCGATAGAGATTTCGGAAACCTCGTTGATAGTTTCATAGTGGAGTTGATTTCCCGCTCCGCAGAAATGAACCTCAACCTAAAACAGTTTGTTGGCCCATTACTCGGACGGCGCCGTGGTCCACACGAACCCATAGACGTACCCGTGTCCCACGTGATCCATCTCATGAGTATTTCAACTACTTTGTCTCCCCGGTCAGGAACCCTCACCCTAACAGAATAATTTGGAAAATACGTCTAAGTGTAACCTATCAACGTCTGGCTCATCTTAACATTTAGAAATTCCACCCGTAGGATAACTCTTTATAGGACGTGAATATGTTTCGGAGAGCGGCGTTTAGACAATCACCCGGAATATCACAAGCGAGAGCGACATGTTTGGCGCCGATAACTCGGAACAAACCGCACATACACCCAAGTCGTTTCAATAACGAGCTTGACTTTATTGTCGTACCGCAACCCGAGCCAACTACGACAGAGCGAATGATTGGCGCCGATAAACTCGGAACAAACCGCAAATGACACTCAAAGCGCAATGGTTTCGAGCTTGATAGAAGACAGGACCCAGTCCTTTACCCCTTAGTATTTTGTCCAACCGGGAGAATACGTCTCACACACAAAGCACTTAAATATACGCACGTAACGTCACAACCGCACTGTAATTGCAGTAAACCAAGTTTGCCTATAAGACCGTCTGCGTGGACTATTTCTACTCTACTACATTTATATTGATAAAAATCACATCTCTACGCCGTCGGCTTCAAACGTGTTCTCGAACGATCTCCAGGCTTCGAACGGCCATCTCATGATTCCTCCTCATACTCGTACAACCATCGTGCTAAACTAATTTTCTAAAAATTAATAAGGTACAAGACGGGGGATCAGCTATCCCAAACAACCCGTATATTAATTAATAAATTACAAACCGGGGGGGACCTTGTCACCCTTAACATATCACCCGAAATAGAGCCTAAGTCCACGCCGACGTCTTACATACAACATAAACACGTTCACACGAAGACAACAAAACGCTCAAAAAACCAAAACGAAATGTGGGCTAGTCCTAGACTACGGACCAGTGTCAATACGAACCGTGAGGAGACTCCACTAGGTTTTCTCCCCACGTTGCTTCACTACGTCAGACCGTTCGCAACTAGCCGACTTTTGACCAAGCGGCGCTCGGTTTACAAACTCGAACTAAGTACAAAACTCATGCTATGACGCTCGAGCGACTTAGTGACTTGCACACCAGTTTCGTTTCGGACTCGTTTATGTCGTTTCTTAGACCGAGCTTATGGCTCTGATACCACTGTTGGGAAACCCCGGGTGACCCTTTGGCCCCGGGCCAGCGGAAGTATTGAAGGGTCTCCAGGTTCCCCGTTGGAACGAGTGAATTTCCAAAAATTTCCTCGTTCCCCCATCCCGCCACAAGATCAAACTCGGTATAAAGAAAATCACGCATGTATACACGTATTAAGGTTTTAACATTACCCTCGTCGCGAAGATCCTTAGCTCCCAGCTCACGAACTGTGCCGAAGAGAGTCACGCCGACCCCGTGAAGTACCACAAACCAACACCACCCAAGGATGGCTAGAGATGTTGGTTGAGTGTTGTGTAGAGATGTGTATGTATGTGTGTGATTTCTAAAACTCACAAACACTTAGGAATTTCTAAAAGATCACCCTAAATGCTCTCACTTCTCTCTACAACTCAAAGATAGAGTGAGAAAGAGCTTATTAAAGTTATGGACGAAATTCTCTAAGAAAATATATTAAAAGTCCATTTCCAAACCAAGAAAATGACTTTTAACTTAATCCCAATGAGATCATGTCCTACATGACTCAAAAGGTGTTAGATTCCCTTTTATTATGTCACTAAATGGCCTAATAATGTCCCATATGTCTAACATAAGAACAAGGAATGAATTTGGACTTGATTTTGGATAAATTTGGCCAACCGACGCTCGTCACGGCCTGAAGCAAGCCTATTCACGGCCGTGACAACACCCTTCACGGCCTGGGTCATAATGGTCACGGCCGTGACCATGTCGAGGTCAAACTCAGCCTCTGCCGCTCGTCACGGCCACGTGCAATGTGTTCACGGCCGTGACTCTTTGACATCTTTGCGGCAGTTTAGAATTTCGATCAGATCGAGGGGTAAACGATGTCCGATTGACCTGAAATTTTTAACCATAGTTAAAAGACTCATCAATCTCGATTCTGCCAAAATGGATTCTCAATCCGAGTTCTAGATTGTGAGATATGAATTTTTGAAGCTACTGCAAACTTTGCAGATGGGCTTCACAACCGTGACAAGCCTTGCTTGTCATTGTGAACCCTATTTACACTTCAACTCTTACCATTATCGTTTCGTAAATATCCTTCCATGTAAATATAGTTTCTAAAACATATATTTAATATTTTTATTAACGTCTCTAAGACCGTTAAATTTATTTACATCTCATATTAGTAGATACTGTCTCGGTGATCCCTTTTTAAGCCCGACTCTCTTGGTTCGTCTCAACCCGGCAAGGGAGGAATCCAAGAATTCGGTAAGCACCTAGCCAATCCCGTGGTACCGAATAGATCCCCGTGTTGAGTAGATCTTCGTAATTTACGAACCGACATAGATTATAGTCGTCATACGGGTATAGACCCTTCACGAATGTCCCGGTCGAGTGAGAGTCATGGTTACGTCAAACTCACTAGACTCGACACTATGACGAATTCGTGACTGGCGAAATTACTAAACTGTTCTCCACGTCCCACTGAGTCAGTTTATTGCTTCGGCCGAAGACTTTGTAATTTCCCGTCCCCAAATATGCATAAGACATATACTCGGTTACTAACGAGACAGTGAATCCCTCACGTTAGTCTAAGCACGGCAGGTACCCTTCGTTGTCAAGACCGCATGTCGCCGCCGACCCATGTTCATCACCGAACAAGCGGCCTAGCAAACTAGTGACAAGTCAAGACCCCCGAAGTCAACTCCGTCAAAGACCTTTCAGTCTAAGGGTCCCACGTACACTACTATAGTCAACCAATCATCATTGACACTACCCAGAGTAACGATAAGGCCCATGTGATTGTCGAATTACGAGTCGTGTCCAAGTACAAGTTAATCCCTGATTCAACTCATAACAATGTTATGACCTCCCGCTTCCCAAACGAATGGTGGCACAACATTTAAGAGTCATCAACAAATAAGGTCGTAATTGACGCTCAGTCACCCTACTGAGGTCTAAACTTATGACTAATTTAATATCGAAGATAATAGCTCACTGGTGCCCCACTCTCTCATCCCATGAGAATCAGTGACTATACTTACGATGATGGGTTTTATTTATTTACTCTCACCGGATGCCTAATGAGACTTAATAGGTAAATAAATAATATGCTTTGAAGAATTAAAATATAAATTCCATTATCAAGTATAAGAATACAATATTCAATACAGGCGAAAATAATCGATTATTAAATAGATCCCTATTCATTACATCCTCGGTTGCATTCCAAGGAGCACATCCCCAACAGATAAGGCCGCGGAGGATAAGATCGCTAAGGATAAGGCCGAGGAGGCTAAGGCTTCGTCGATTGCTCGAACGGTGCGAGACCGAATCGATCGTAAAAAGCTGCAAAATTCGGAATTTATGACACTACATTTAACTCCTCAGCGGCCACATAAGAAGGGACGGGCAAAAACTAAAGCTGCGGTGGTTGATGTCGAGTCTGTCGAGAGTGGTCGAGAGCCGTGATCGACACGTGGTGTGCTAATGTAAATTGCAAGTGCGACAAGTGATAATATAAAATGAATACCTAATTACTATCACCAACGTGCGATAGGCAGTGGACCTATCGTGTGTAGTGCAGTAAAGTGAGTAAACGAGTATCGACGGGAATAAATTGACTACTAGTATTAACCCATCGATTCGATATCTAGCCTAAATAAAGTGCGCAGATTTTTGTACGAACTATCCTAACAGATTACCCCTAAATCAACGAGAGATTCAAAGAACACGCCTAAACTGATAAGAGAGCTTTTAGATGATAAAGATGTGCTCGGGATTCGAATCCCGCTAGGTATTATCGCCTAAGACAATGAAATATCGTTCCTACATGGTTAAGACTAGATCGCAGTAATTTCCTACCCGCTCGCGAATTTGCTGTCGCCCTAGACGCTCGAGGGATCTAAGAATTAAGAATTACTAACAGCGAGGATCGAGTATTTGCTTTCGCCCTATACTCGAATCCTATCATCTACGAAAGGCCTAATCGTTATTTAGCTGTCGCCCTAAACGATTTCCATACATGCACTTTAACACATAGACATATTAAAGCGAAGAAGCAATTTCATAGAACGATAAATAGTCTAAACACGAGTTACGATAAACATGTGTCTTAAATACGAAATAACCTAGCATTCATCAAATCCCAAACACATAGGGAATTTAGCTACTCATAATTGAAGGAAAAACAACGAAAGAAATAAGGAACGAGGAAGAAAAATCCATGATCTTGGTGTACTGATGATGTGCGATGGTAGCGTGGATGAATCTTCGTTCTTCGTTCAATTCGGCTTGATTACGTCGTTGATCCGTCTCTCGCGCTCCGGGACGTGTTTCCCTGGTCTTTTCAGCTCTTTTTCGTCTCTTGGGTTTAGGGTTGATATCTGGTAAGTATCCCTTTTCTGGATCAAAATCGGGCCTTTATAGTGAAATTCGACACTGTCACGGCCCGGGACATGATAGGTCATGGCCGTGACACTCTCTGGGCAAAAAATGAGCTCACTGCCGTTCGTCACGGCCTCGTGCAGTAGCGTCACGGCCGTGACACTCTCAACAGCTTTGCGGTAGTTTCGTATTTCTCTCAGATTAAGGGGTAAACGATGTCCGATTGACCTGAAATTTTAATCATAGATAGAAGACTCGCCAGTCTTGATTATGACTAAAGGGATTCTCAATCCGAAATCGGATTCAGAGATATGAATTTTCTAATATTGCTGCTGCTATGGGTCACGGCCTGGTGCAAGAAGTGTCACGGCCATGACTTCCGACAGTAGAGTCTTCTGTCTCCTGTCACGGCCTGATGCACTAAGTGTCACGGCCATGGCACATGACTGTTTCCGTTGTTTTTGCTCCGTTTTGCATCGTTTTTGCTCCTTTTCGCCCCAAAGTCGTCCTAAGCTCCTTCAATATTAAATATGTGTAAATATGACGAATAAATGTATAAAATGATTGCTAGAGCTCTATTTTAACCCAATTAAATACTACGATAAACGCATTAAAATGGGTTTATCAAACCTCCCCACACTTAAGCATTTGCTTGTCCTCAAGTAAATTAGAAGTCAGAGAAGGCATCAAATCAGGTAACGGCACGATTGTTCGCAACTTATCATCATAGCTAGAAAGCACAAACTGGAATCAAGCAAACAATCATGAATAATGCACTAATGATCGGCACCTATCGACCCGAGCTTCCTTAGCACTGCTAAATGAAGAACCGCACCTCACAAGGATTCACTCAAGTCACTCCGTGTATAAGCTAGTATATAGTGAATCGCTCAAATCGTAGACTAGTCCAACCCCTACCATAAGCTTGCAAGCTAATCGCATATCTACTACTTAAAGTGGCAAGCATAAATCTGAGGATCTTTTTGGGTTGAAACGGGTCAAATAATAATAAAGCGATAAACATATATACTGAACATGTAATCTTAAAGCTATGACATATGAGCTAAAATTCAAAGAATATAGCATGATCAAACTGACAGTCACATGCCCCAACATAAGACTCAACATTCTCGATCTGAAATCCTAGACTTTTCTGCCCGACCCTCTCGACTCAGTTCCCTTTCATTTTCTGCCCTTTCACCTTAGTCACTAGTTTTGTGCACTGCCCTTATTCCCTAAACATCAAGGTTTGGCTTTTGTCGCAAAGAATACATCGTCACAACGAATGTCGTGTACCTAGGGATACTTATTTCCAAAACTTATATCTTGCAAAGGATTATGGACAGGCTTATGCAAGGGATCGGATCATTTCAGAAAACAGTCAAGTAGGGTCGAGTCATTTCACGAATAGCAGAGAAGAACATTAAATCAAACATTGAAACAATAACTCTCAAGTTCGACTTCTGCCCTATTATAATCAACTCAGGTTTAGATAATCTCTGAAGGCTTATTCGGGTCAGCGGCTTCTATAATTAACTAGGTAAGTAAACGAATAGGCTCAGGCTCAAAGTGGCTAACTAAGGGATCGTGGTAGGAAAATTTGGCCATGGACTTAATTCCTAATGCTCTCATCATTTTCATACTAACGCACCAAAAATAGTTTCAACACGCATCTGACAGGCAAGTTCTAGAGAGATACAGACTAGGCACGTCACACAACCAATAAAAACGAGCATAAGCTCGTCAGACTCAAATTCTCACAACGTAGGGGTTATGTGTACGAATTTCTCAAAGCAACGCTATATCTATTCAGGCAGACACGATTCAATCTCATGCATATCCTAATTGCTCACAAAATTTCATGTCATGCAAACCAACTTGAGATAAGTGCAAGTAATCATGCCTGAATTCAATAAATCACGGGACACGCCAAAAACAATTTGCGTAAGTTCTCGATCTACTTTCCCCTCCCCACACTTAAGACTTGCGTTGTCCTCAACGTAAAAATGAATAAAGAAAGGGAAAGAAGGTTAAAAAGAATGGGACTCTCCTGACGAATAAATGACGTGGTCGTGATTGGACGCGTGAAGGTCGTGGATCGTGACTCGTGATATCCTGACATAACTAAAAAAAAAAGAAACATAAAAAGGAACTAGACATAGATAATAATAATAGTAAATTTATTCATATGCATCATAGTCATGGGAAAATAGAAGAAAGTACTAGATAGATAAAACCTGGGTCGCCTCCCAAGAAGCGCTTCATTTACCGTCTTTAGCCGGACGTGCTTTCGTTCGCTTAGGGTGGCTGGAAGTCGAGGTACAACACATCTTTTCTACTTAAGCCTCCCTCGCCTACATCCATACCTTGGAGTTGTCGCTTTTCGTCGGGCAGCGGTTTCAGCTCTAGTGGCGGTCGCTCCTCGACTGGGCTCTTGTCCTTAACTTCTTTGCTGTTTTTGCCGATGGTCATCGTGGGCTCGCCGAC
Source organism: Craterostigma plantagineum (assembly GCA_027422505.1). Classification (NCBI taxonomy): domain Eukaryota; kingdom Viridiplantae; phylum Streptophyta; class Magnoliopsida; order Lamiales; family Linderniaceae; genus Craterostigma; species Craterostigma plantagineum. Next base: position 9,167 of record JAPQWV010004665.1, read on the forward strand.
TTCCTCCTTGCTTAAAACCTGTGATAAACCTTGCATAGAAGATGAGAATCGTGCTCAAAAGCATCCAAGTAATGGCACTTATTATCATGCTCGCTACTCTTTTTCATCGAGTCAGTCATATTAAACGTAACTTTCTCGCCGTCTACATTCAAAGTCAATGTTTCATTCCTAACATCTATCAGAGTCTCACCTGTAGCTAAGAATGGTCTGCCTAAAATTAATGGAATATTTCATCGTCGTCCATCTCTAAGATCACAAAATCAGCAGAATAACGAACTTATCGACCTTAACTAGAATATCCTCAATAACACCTAGGGGTATTTAAACGATCTATCGGCCAATTGAATACTCATCCTAGTGGGTCGTAGTTCACCTAATCCCAAGCGCTTAAACATGGAGTACGGCATCAAATTTATACTAGCGCCTAGATCAGCTAAAGCATGCTCAACTACTAAGTCACCTATACGACAAGGAATAGTAAAACTCCCTGGGTCCTTGAGCTTTTTCGGTGTCTTGCTTTGGAGTATCGCCGAGCACTCTCCTCGTAGGTATACCGTGGAGACATGTTCGAGCTTCCGTCGATTTGTCAGCAAGTCCTTCAGGACTTCGCGAAACTAGGCATCTGCGTAACAGCTTCAACAAACGGTAAGTTAATATGTAATTCTTTGCACATACCCATAAATCTGCTAAATAGCGCCTCGTCTTTGTCCTTCTTGAAACGTGCTGGGTAGGGAACCTTCCGCTGGTATGGCCTCACTGGTGGTCGCTCGATCTCCCTCACTTTTTCTATTTCGGGTGCAGCCTCCTCCTTTTTAGGTTGAACATTCTCTTTTTAGGTGCAGCTTCCCTCAACCGAGCTGGGTACGGGATCTTTGGTTGATACGGCTTCACGAATGGTCGTGTCTTTCCCTTGTCATCCTTGACCTTCTCGACTCCGTCGCCCTTGTTTTCCTCCACTTCTGGCTCGTCGTGGCCCTTGAAATCGACTTTCTCCTTTGAATTCTGCTTGGTGGGAGCTTCTTGTAATCCTTTCCCGCTCCTCAGGGTCACCGCATTGCAATACTCCTTGGGGTTTGTCTCGGTGTAGCTCGGGAGTGATCCCTGATTTCGCCCCGCCAGTTGCTTTGCTAATTGCCCCACTTGCTGCTCCAACCTCTTGATCGAGGCGTCTGTATTCTGAGCACGGATGTCATTCGCCTCCATGTACTCCTCCATCTTCGTCATTCGGCTCTCGTGGGCTGCGGCGGTACTGCTGAAGTTCGTGAGGAGCGTCTTCATCATATCCTTCATCTCCCTCATGTCATCGGATCCTCTTGCGGGTGCGTTCTGATATTGGCGTGGCACCCCGTAATCTTTGTCACCTTGGTAATTCCCCATGTAATTCTTCGTGCTCCAGCGACTGCCCAAGTCGGCATTCTGAGGTCTCATGGGTTGCGCCACAGATCCCGCACAGTGATATGTAAGGCGTATGCTGCGATGGTGGGGTGGTCCTCACGGCGCTCACGGGCTGCATCTGCCCGCCTTGGGAAGTAGGGCTCCAATCACCGTCTGCAGCTGAGAGTTCGTCGCTGCGATCTGTTGCTGGAGCGCCTCAAATTTAGCGTTCGTAGCCGTCTCTTCGCTCACGCCGAACAAGCCTGGCGTCTTAATCCTCGTGTTACCTCGCATGAAGCTGTTCCTCGAGTAGTCCTCGATTAAATTCCAAGCATCTGTAGCAGAGAGCTTCACGAGCCCTCCTCATGCGGCTCCGTCTAACATGTGAACGGTCTGGTCGTTGAGCCCCTCGTGAAATCGGTTGATCTGAGCTGCCTTCGACATCCCGTGTTGTGGGCACCTCTTCAGTAGCGCTTTATAACGCTCCCATACCTCGTAGAGATTTTCCGAGTCCTTCTGGTGAAATAGTGATATCTCCGTCTTCAGCCTTAGAACCTTTGATAGTGGGAAGTAGTGGCCAATGAAGGCGGCTCGCATCTCTTCCCACGTGGTGATCGATCTAGGCGGCAACATCTCCAACCAGTCCTTCGCCCTGAACTTCAACGAGAACGGGAATAGCATCAGCTTGATCGCATCGCCCGAGACACCGTTGATCTTGATGGTGTCGGTCACCTCAAAAAGGCCTTCAGATGGGAGTAGGGATCGTCGTCGGGATTGCCTTCAAACTGGGCCGTCTGGAAGATCATCTGAAGCCAAGAGTGCTTCAGCTCGAAATTGTTGTTCTCGATCGGTGGGATGACAATCACCGACTCAATACCGCCTAGCGCGGCATACTTGAGGAGATCTTGTAGTGATGACTCCTCCTCGTGGACGGGCACTCTGTGGTCCGCCATATCTACTTCTGTATCTGGACTAAAAGAAATCGACCCGTAAAAGAAATAACGAAAATAACAATGACTAAAAGAACAAATAACGCAAATATTAATAAAGAAAAAAAAGGAAAACTTCAAATAAAAATGGTTAAATTACCGAACTATGGTGTTCCTAATATCAATCTATTCCCCGGCAACGGCGCCAAAAACTTGATCGACACGTGGTGTGCTAATGTAAATTGCAAGTGCGACAAGTGATAATATAAAACGAATACCTAATTACTATCACCAACGTGCGATAGGCAGTGGACCTATCGTGTGTAGTGCAGTAACGTGAGTAAACGAGTATCGAACACGAGGAATAAATTGACTACTAGTATTAACCCATCGATTCGATATCTAGCCTAAATAAAGTGCACAGATTTTTGTACAAACTATCCTAACAGATTACCCCTAAATCAACGAGAGATTCAAAGAACACGCCTAAACTAATAAGAGAGCTTTTAGATGATAACGATGTGCTCGGGATTCGAATCCCGCTAGGTATTATCGCCTAAGACAATGAAATATTGTTCCTACATGGTTAAGACTAGATCGCAGTAATTTCCTACTCGCTCGCGAATTTGCTGTCGCCCTAGACGCTCGCGGGGATCTAAGAATTAAGAATTACTAACAGCGAGGATCGAGTATTTGCTTTCGCCCTATACTCGAATCATATCATCTACGAAAGGCCTAATCATTATTTAGCTGTCGCCCTAAACGATTTTCCATACATGCACTTTAACACATAGACATATTAAAGCGAAGAAGCAATTTCATAGAACGATAAATAGTCTAAACACGAGTTATGATAACACATGTGTCTTAAATACGAAATAACCTAGCGTTCATCTAATCCGAAACACATAGGGAATTTAGCTACTCATAATTGAAGGAAAAACAACGAAAGAAATAAGGAACGAGGAAGAAAAATCCATGATCTTGGTGTACTGATGATCTGTGATGGTAGCGTGGATGAATCTTCGTTCTTTGTTCAATTCGGCTTGATTACGTCGTAGATCCGTCTCTCGCGCTCCGGGACGTGTTTCCCTGGTCTTTTCTGCTCTTTTTCGTCTCTTGAGGGTTTAGGGTTGATATCTGGTAAGTATCCCCAATTTCTGGATCAAAATCGGGCCTTTATAGTGAAATTCGACACTGTCACGGTCTGGGACATGATAGGTCACGGCCGTGACACCCTCTGGGCAAAAAATGAGCTCACTGTCGTTCGTCACAGCCTCGTGCAGTAGCAGCACGGCCGTGACACTCTCAACAGCTTTGCGGCAGTTTCGTATTTTTCTCAGATTAAGAGGTAAACGATGTCCGATTGACCTGAAATTTTAACCATAGATGTAAGACTCGACAGTCTTGATTATGACCAATGGGATTCTCAATCCGATCTGGATTCAGAGATATGAATTTTCTAATATTGCTGCTGCTATGGGTCACGGCCTGGTGCAAGAAGTGTCACGGCCATGACTTCCGACAGTAGAGTCTTCTGTCTCTGTCATGGTTTTGCCTCGTTTTTGCTCCTTTTCACCGCAAAGTCGTCCTAAGCTCCTTCAATATTAAAATATGTGTAAATATGACGAATAAATGTATAAAATGATGGCTAGAGCTCTATTTTAACCCAATTAAATACTACGACAAACGCATTAAAATGGGTTTATCAAGCCGTCGGTGACATACTGTTCGAAGTTCTCGGACGGATTCGACTATGCTGCCCGGAGCGAGATCCCTGCGGAACAGCGTCGGTGCATCGACACATACCTTAAAGCGAAGAAGCTTAGGTACGTTTCCTTCAATGTTTTGATGGTATTCATTTGATTACTTTTTGAAATGTGCGATTAATCCTTATGCAGCGACGTCGTTTGGTAAAGCGATCTTGTCGCTGTCGATGCATAAGGATTCTATATGCTGCTCTTCTGTGATATGCTTAAGTCAACCTTTATCAGTGCACTCGTCGATTGTTTGACACGGCAATCCGCGGGGATCTCCGGGCACGTCTTTGTCCTCCCAAGTTTCGTGCAAGGGACTACTGGACCATTATACAGAAGATATCGAGAAAGAGGAAGGTGGAAGCTGATCAGCTAGAGAGGTTCGTCGAGGAGATGGCGGGGAGTAGTCGGGCATGGCTAGAGCGGCTTGATGGTCATGCATTGATAAATTTGGCATACGTGTTGACGCCTGTGAATACAGGTAATCATTGGAGAGTGCTTGTCTACAATAAGATGACCTGAGCCGCTAGAGCATTCGTAAGTTTTAACATTGGGCATATTCCGTCGACTATGTTGAGTTTTGCGTTAATGTCGTTTTTATATTGTGCAGGTTGATTTTCTGACGAAGTGTTGGGCACCGAAGTACGAGTATCTATGTAAGAAGACCGTGGATCCAGAGTTTAACCGGCCCTAATTTGGCGACGTAGACTGCGGGGTGCATGCCTGTTTAACCATAGAGGAGTACGTTGTCGACACCCCAGAGTTCGATAAATATGGCAAAGAAGTCATCGTGGATATGTATCGTGCTTCTATGGCTGCTCGCATTTTACGTGACGAGCATAGTTGTATGCTAGATCTTCTTCAGTAAGTTTCTTGAATATGTTGTGAGACTCTTTGGAGACTGTGTTGTTTAGTTTGGTTAACTTATTTTGAGTTGGGGACGAGACTGTTTGGAGACATTTGGTTGTTTATGTTGGTTTTTTCTTTTGTGCATGGACGGTCAGTGCCAAGTGTTGTGCTGTGTTGTGTAGTTTGCTATGTGTTGTGTAGTTCGATGCAGTACCATATATTTTTATATGACCGTATCTTATCTTTTACCTACAGAGTATCATAACATACAGGTTAACCGTACCATTTTTAAGCTTAGCAAAACAGAACTTGTGAAGTAACTAAACCCTAAACGATATTACTGTGCCATATCTTTTCCATACAGAGTACAATATGCAGGTTAACCGTACCATTATATAAATATATGGCGTACCATAAACAGAAGATATGAAGTACCTTGTCTTTCGTATTACCGTACCATATTGTTTACATACAGAGTACCGGAATATGCAGGTTAACCGTACCATTATGTAAATATATACCTTACATTATATATCGCACATGAAATACCTTATCTGTTGTACAGTAGGGTACCTTGTCTTGTACAGTAAGGTACCTTATCATTTACATATATAGTATCATAACCTGCAGGTTTACCGTATCCATACGTATACATATAAATTACCCAGATATGCAAGTATATCGTAACATTTATTATACAATTGGAAAATAAATACATTCCTATGAAAATCCTGTTGTCCTGCTTGATTTTGACAATACCTAACAATAATGAATGAAAAAAAAATATGAAAGCCTAATGCACCGAATTCGCAGATGTAGGACTCACCAAACTATTCAAATTATGTTGTAGATGTTCTTGCCTCTATCCTTATATTCTAATGAATCTTGGAATTCTAAGGTTTAATTCATGCGTGCAGGGCCTAATGCACCCAATTTCATCTGAAACGTATACTCTATATTAGTGTTTACGTTGGTTCGACATGAAAAAGTAATTCGTACGACCTCGAAAAATACTAAACCTAGTATGACGTATTATATATTTAAGGGACGCCGTACCTTACATAGATTTGTAGGGGTATCTGTAATTTTGTTTAAGCGTACCAACTCAGAAGCGTTTGTAGTACCCAAAATTACATATGACATGAAACATTTATGAAAGCCAACGACATGTCAGATGAGCTGTCTCTTCCTGACAGGAAATCTGTCCATTCATGACAGGAAAACGTGCAGTCATGACAGAAAAACGTCAAGAATTGTCTCTTCCTTCCTCCACATCAACATCGGCTGAAATGCTTCGCTTCTGACGAAATATAGCCAAGTCTTAAATTCCAAGTCTTATTTTAATGTATACGGTACCTATTTCTGAAACGATATAGTATCCTATAGTACGGTACCACATTTGCATATATTACGGTACTAAATTTGCATATTTAGGTTATCAAACTGGTATATGCTACAACCCCGAATTTACATATATTACGGTACCAAATGTGCATAAATACGGTACCAAACTGACATATATGAGGTATCAAACTAGTATATGTTACAACCCCGAATTTGCATATATTACGGTACTAAATGTGCATATATACGGTACAAAACTGGCGTATATTACAGTACCAAATTTGCATATAGTACGGTACCAAATTTGCATATATTACTGTAACGTATTTTCTTTTATTCGAATATTGAATTATCGGAAAATAGTACAAATATAACTTAATGAAATTTATTGGGCTCTATCTCTACTTATTCCTCTGATTCTTCAAGGACTTTGGAAAATTCTTGGGTATTGAAATTCATTGATTTGGGCCTTCGTTGAAGTTCCTTCGTGGGCTTTTGGGCTTGGTCACGAAAGTCTTCAGTTTCCGTCTCGAGCCTTGATTTTGATCTTCGAGTCGTGAGCTTGGTCTTGGGCTTTAGTTCTTGAACTTGGGCTTTGGATCTTGAGCTTGGGTCTTGATTCTCGAACTTGGGCTTTGAGTCTTGAGCTTGAGATTTGATTCTGGATCTTGGGCTTAGAATCTCGAGTTTTGGATTCGATTCTTGAACTTGGGCTTTGAACTTTGGGCTTGATCTTGGGCTATGATTTCTTGAGGCGCGTTCTTGATCTTCGAACCTTCGATCTTCAAGTCCTAAAGCCTTGATCTTCGTCTTCGAATCTTCGATCTTCGATTCTTCAAATCTTTGAGGCTTCGTCTTCAAATCTTCGACCTTCGATTCTTCAAATCTTCAAGGCTTCGTCGTCAAATCTTCGACCATCGATTCTTCAAATCTTCAAGGCTTCGTTGTCAAATGTTCAGGCTTGATCTTCGAATCTTCGAGTCTTCATATCTTCAAGGCTTGATCTTCGTCTTCGATTCTTCAGAACTTCAAGGCTTGATCTTCGTCTTCGAATCTTCGATCTTCGTCCTCGAACGTCTTCGATCTTCGAGCGTCTTCGATCTTCGTCCTCGAGCGTCTTCAATCTTCGAGTGTCTTCATCTCCGAGCGTCTTCGATCTTCGTCCTCGAGCGCCTTCAAGATCTTCGAGCGTCTTCAATGTTTTACTCAAAACACGATGAACTTCGCAGAGAAATCGAAAGCTTTTAAAAGTCTTGTATCGTTTCATGAAGCTCGTGTTTTTTTGAGTGTTTCTGACTTCTCCTTCTGAATTCTAAAGCCCCGTATTTATAGGCGTAGAGAATTCATAGTTATGGAAAATATAATCATTTTGTGATGATTTCTTCCATATTTATGTCGATTTTATTCATATATGATTTGATTTTGATTTGATTCTGATTTGATTTGTTTTATTCCATATTCGACTTGATTCTCTCAATATCTGCCGATTTTAATATTTGATTTTGATTCCTTTACTTATTTAACAAATCTCTACACCATATTGCCATGTATAGGATTTTGTATAAAAGGAATATATATATTATCATATATGACAATAATTTATTAATTAAATAAACTATTTATTAACTTGAGATTAATTTATAGATCTCAATAAATAGCAATTTAATTAAATTATCTTATTTTATTTTATTTTGGAATTAATTTACTAAATCCCAATAATATTAGTAGACAATTTATTTTTAATTGTCTACAAATGTCCCCACTTCAAGTCTTGTTGACGGGCTTACGGAGACGAGATTTGAAGTATATATATCCCATTTTTTTTGTCAATTATGGCATTGTCCCCTTGCTGCTTCGTCGTCACGCACTAAATCTAGCGTTACCGAGTTGGGTACGTGATTTTACGGGCCTTTTGGCTTTGCTTGTACTATCCGCCAACTCACCAGTTAGGGGAAGATATTGTCATGTCGAAGTAAACCTCCACGATTTGTATGGAAAGAAAAATAATTCCCATGCTGACTTAAGGCAAGCATATGCGAGACATATTTTATTGTGGGAATTAAATATTTAACCTATATTGGGTTCCACCCTTGTGCATAAGTAAGCCCTTTTCCCCACGTTAGATAGCCTCACAGCAAGAAGAAAAAAAAGAACTTAATGCATAAGTCTCCAAGTTGGACTTGAAACCATGAAGTCTTCCACAGCTAAGGTCACGAGCAAGCCAGCTCTTCTAGGCAAGCTTCTGTTATTTATTTATTATTATTTTTTTTTATTTGACACTTGTGTCATCATGTTTAGGAGTACTGGAATATCTTAACCATGCTTCTCCCACTTTCAGGTTCGAGCATGATTTTCTTCAAAGACATCGTATCTTCTTCCGGCGTACAACACCTAGCTATACTCGAGGATGAGAAGCAATATGTCGAAGATGGCATCATGCTCGTGGTCTAACCCTCCTATTATTGGGTCGTTCAGCGAAGATCGGAGGACTTCGAATCCGACGCACACTCCGGACTGGTCGGTGAAAACTGATCTGAACCGAAATCGCAAGGCTTGGGTTTTGAAGTCGAATCATCATTCACTGCCGAACAGTCCCCATCATCGTTCGTCGTCAAACAGCTCACTTCCTCTTCCTTTGTTGGGACGTGCGATCATCGAAGGGGAATCGGGTGTTATGTGGGGGAACACTGTTGTTCGATTTCCCGGAGAATTCAAGTATATCGAAGGGTATTGGGAGTGGACGGAAGACATCCTTTGTCGATACGAGAAAATGCTGAGAGACATCCAAGTTCACGACCCGATATACGCTTCGCTTTTCACATATGACGTTGATACCAACATCATGAAGGCCATATGTGAGGCGTGGTGCCCGACTACCAACATGCTTCTAACTTCTCATGGGGAGCTGTCGATTTCTTTGTGGGACCTATATAACTTTGCAGGGCTTACGATGAACGGCTCTCTCTATGATGAGGTCGTTCCTTCCGCATCAGAGCTGAATGGAATCGACGAGGCTGGCGATCGATACATTCCTCGTTCCTGCCAATACTTATTTCATGCCTACTCTATACTATGTAGCCGCGGCGGCCGATCTTCTCGGGTGTCTATGTTGCAGTGGGTGAAGTTTTGGTCGGAAGAGGAGATAAAGTACGCTCAACCTCCTCCTCGCAAGGAGAGAAAAACATTCGTATCCGGGATAATTCGACTCATAACCCTCTCGGCGTCCTGGGACAGTGCCGTCCGTGGTCCCCTGGAGCTAAGAAGTTATTTTCCAGTTTAGGTCTTAGAGGCAGCTTGCAGGAGGAGGTCTACTTGGCGGCGTTTTTGGCCTGTTGGTTGTGCGCGTTCGTCCTTCCTATCGAAGAGGTTGGCTTTATGCACCCTAGTGTCTTCAAAGTCGCATGCCTCATGGCGTCCGGTCAAAAGATAGGCTTGGCGCATCCTGTTCTAGCTAGCATATATAATGGTCTTAATCTTATTACACGTTCCTTGAAGTTTGGCGACACCCATGCCGCTTTCCCAGCCCATTTCCTTTATGCTTGGTTGGCTTGCTACTTCAAGACTCACTTTAAAGTTTACCAAAGTCTGAAGGGTTCGAAGATGACGTGCTATTCCGGCGAAAACGGCGCAAGGCATTTTTGTCCTACCGAGGCTCATAGGAGGATTCACAAAGGTGACGTAATTTTTTGGACTTGCAACATTTTGACTCCGAATCAAGATTTTCTCTTCACGGACAACGGAAGCGCCGAAGAATACGAGCAAAACTATTTCATGGCTGTCCGTTCGAGTCGGGTCCCGTTGAGGCGAGGAGATCGCTTTATTATTGAGCCATATAGTCCGCATCGTTTCAGTCGTCAATTCGGGTTCCTTCAGGATGTGCCTGGCACCTTGAAACATGATATTCGGGAGGGGTCTTTGACTGAAGGCCTTTATTATTGGCGCGCGTGTATCCAGACTAAGACGGGTTCTCGAGTATGGTTCCCTAGCATGCCTCCATGCACTCGGAAGTATTATACGGAGTCGTATAAGAAGTGGTGGTCTGAAGTTCATGGGAATTATTTTACTGAAAATGTCGTGAAGCTAATTGGTGCAGGGCTACCATGCTTAGAGTCCAAGCAGGCTGTCGAGGGCGAAGTGGCAACGGCATTCCACAACCCTTCTGATGACATATGTAACCCCCTTGCGACTGCACGCGCCTCGGTTGACGTTTTGGGCAAACGTGGCGATCCATGCTTATCTGGAGATACCGCGAGTAGTAATGCTGATCTTCATTGGAAGAGGCCTAAGAAGAACCGCGATTGCCCTGAAGACATTGGAAATAGACGCACGTCGTCGCATGATAAGGTCAGTCTTTCCAAACTCTGATAATATATATTGCATTTATTATATATATATATATATATATATTTATTTTTTATTATATATACATATTTTTTTAGAAACCTAACCCTCATTTCCCCCTCTTTTTTTTTTTTAGGCAGAAGATGCTGCCCCCAATGGTACTTCGTTGGGTGACGATGCAGTCATCGAAGTTAGGCACGCGGTAGCGTTTAAACTCCTGTTCTTATTATATTTCCTTTTTTTTCTTTTTTTTTGCATGTTCTTATTATTGTTGGTCCTTCATGACATCGTCCCTTGTTATTTTGACAGTTCATCGAGACCATCGAGCTACCAGAAGCAAGTCAGGGCTCGGTGTTAGGACCTAACTCTTTGTTGGGCAATCCTTCTCTCATTGAAGTTGAGTCGAAGAACGCATCTGGACCCAAGGTCGGGTCAGTGAGCCATTATGCCGATGTCTCTGTTTTGAAGGCGACAAGCCGGTTCTAAAACACGAAAGAGCGTTCCTCCAGGCGATGTGGGACGATTTGCTTAAAAGGATAGTGAACACTTCGATCGATTCTCTTTCTTCGCTAAGGCCAGATGTTGACGTGGTCGTCAAATCGATGAAGCGGCTTGACTTGGTGGGTATTTCTCACATAGAAGAGTTCCTCAAAGTTCTTTTTGACAAAGCGTCCAATTATGATGAGGCGAGATCAGCGTTTTCTGATAGACCTTCTGAAGAGCAGCATATGAGTCATCTTAAAGAAGCCGAGAACTGTCTCGAAGTTGTTCGTGTGCGGGAACAGGCAAAAGACAATCAAGTTCAATCAGAGAGGGATGAATTGGCTTGGATCGAAAATGAGTGCAGAAAGTTCAAGAAAATGAAGAAAAAGCTTATATCTTCTATTAAACATGGCGACGAACTTCTTCAAGCAATTCAAACCGAACGTCGTGAAGCCGAGGGGGCTGTTACTTCTTTTCGTAATGCACTTCCGATAAATGAGGAGATTGCAAAGAACCTGAGCGCGACCCAGACGATTCTCCAAGTCGCTATAGACGAATTAGGAAATTTTAAGCTCTTTAATTACTCATAGATTTATATCCTCTTATTACTCCGTTATGAATAACTTTATTAGGTCATAAATAGAAGTATGCTTTCTTTACATATCACCGATTTCTCCTTTTGTTCCTTTGCTTTGGGCGTTTCGCGTATTGTGAGTGGCTCAACACATTTAATCTGTTTGCTTAGAGCTAATTGTTGAATAATCCTCTCGATTTCCTTCTCTTCGTCTGAATCTTCCCATGCTATATATCCTCGTCTCACTGAAGTTGCTGCACCCCCTCGTTTTTGTTTTAGGCATATATGACTGAACTTAGACAATGTCCAAGCTGCCTACGTACCCTCTGAGGGAAAAGTCATTTATCGTAGTTCAATTTTTTTTACTTATTTATTATTATTACTATTATTATTATTATTATTTTTTAGGGGTGGTGCCGTGCACAGTTTATACTCATGGGGGCCATGAGTATCCGTTGTTTAACCACATCGAACTATGTGGGATAAGTTAGCAGACATATGCACTTATCATTAATGCTTGCCTTTTCACAGTTTATACTCGTGCGGGCCAGGAGTATCCGTTGTTTAACCACACCGAACTATGTGGGATAAGCTAGCAGTTTAAACATGTGCACTTATCATTGATGTTTTCCTTTTCATAGTTTATACTCGTGCGGGCGAGGAGTAACATGCAGTTTAGACTCGTATGTCAAGGAGTAACATGCAGTTTAAGCTCGTACGCTAAGGAGCAACATGCAGTTTAAGCTCGTACGTTAAGGAGCAACATGCAGTTTAAGCTCGTACGTTAAGGAGCAAATTTTTTTTTTTTTTTTTACTTTTTTTTCTGGTTTTTTTTTTTTTTTTTTGTTTTTTTTTTTCTGGTTTTTTTTTTTTTTGTTTTTCTTTTTTTTGTTTTTTGTTTTTTTTTTTGGTCCCCCCCCCCCTTTTTAGGCATAGTAACGTTTCAAGAATTTGCCGTTGATTGGGCCAATTCTTAATCCGTCTTCGGACACCAACTTGTATGCTTCGCTCGTATAGACTTCCTTTACGACGTAGGGGCCATCCCATTTCGATTTGAACTTGCCCCCAACTCGCCGGTTGGTGATGATTGGTCATCTTACCGCAAGTACCCAATCTCCGACTTGAAATGATCTAAGCTTCACCTTCTTATTAAATGCTCTCGAAAGACGAGCTTGATAGCATTCCAACCTTTGTTGCGCGTCAAGTCTCTTTTCATCAAGAGGTTCTAATTCTTCGAGACGTAAGCGAGCGTTCTCCTCCATAGTGAGTCCTTCTTGTATAGCCATTCTAAGAGAAGGAATTTTTTTCGAGCGGAATTACAGCTTCAGTTCCGTAAACGAGAGCATAAGGTGTCGATTCAGTGGGCGTTCTGTGAGTGGTTCGGTACGCCCATAAAGCTTCATTAATTCTCTAGTGCCAGTCCTTTTTCGATTTTGACACTATCTTCTTCAAGAGATTGCACAACGTCCTGTTGAATGCTTCAGCGAGTTCATTTGCGGCGGCGTTATACATAGATGACTTCCTTTGCTTAAACCCAAACTTCTCACAGAGCTTATCTATCGTGCTATTACAGAAGGGTTTTCCGTTATCAATGATGATGTAGCGGGTGATCCCGAAGCGATAAATGATATTGATGCGAATGAAATTAGCAATCATTAACCATCGTTGGCCAAAACCCATCCTTTTTATGCGAAAATGCAACTTTGGTCCGGATTGATGAGCACCACATATTCCCGAGTGAGCCTCCTCCATGGCTTGCCCAGCTTCTTCTTCACTTAAACATCTCAAGAATACACCATCGAAAGACCTACGATAAAGTGTTCCTTTATAGAAGATGAAACGAGGTGCTCGTCGCCGAATATCAATTCTTTGATGTGGGTCATCGGGCCGTTTTCCATGTTCCAAGTAATCGACCAATAATTGCCTCCAGTCTTCTTCCTCCACTTCAAATACTTCGACGGTGTGATTATCTTCCTCGCTAGCATTATCGTCTTCACTATCATTATCAAAATTGGGTGGCACGACCCAATTTCGGCAGATAGGTATTTGGGTTTTCTCCTGAGGCGTTGAAAGAGTCGAAGCGAGTTTGGCCAATGCATCTGCTTGCTTGTTTTTGGATCTCGGCACATGCTCGATTGTTGCTTCCCCAAGATATCCTATCATCTTTCTGGCGTAGTTGCGATATGGGAGGAGCTCAGGCTTCTTTACTTCATATGAGCCGGTTATCTGGCTAATAATCAACTTGGAGTCGCCATATATTGTGAGCTGTCTCTGTTTAATCTCCATAGCCATCTCTAATCCAAGAATTAAAGCCTGGTACTCGGCAACATTGTTCGAGCAATTCTGGGTCAGAGTGAAGGAATAAGGGAGCACATCCCCATCGGAAGTGACGAATACCACTCCTGCTCCAGCGCCTTCTTGATGTGAAGCTCCATCGAAATACATCTTCCATGGGGGAACTATATCGACCAAGAGCACGTGTTCATCGGGTAGTTCATGGCATAACTCCCACTCTGCCGGAATAGGGTGATCAGCAAGAAAATCTGCTAAAACTTGTCCCTTGACAGCCTTTTGAGGCACATATGTTATCTCGAACTGTTGCAATTGCAAATACCACCTCGCGAGCCTGTCTGAAAGTACCGGTTTTGACATTACGTACTTCAGCGGATTTGCCCTTGACACCAAGCGAATGCTATGAGCTTGAAAATAATGCTTGAGTTTCTGGATTGAGAAGATAAGCGCTAGACATAATTTTTCGATTGGGGAATACTTTAGCTCGTCGGGTGTCATCATCCTACTGAGGTAGTACAATGCGTTTTCTTTCCCGTTGTCATTTTCTTGTGCTAATAGGGCACCAACAGAGCTTTCTTGGACAGTTATATATAGGATGAGTGGTTTTTCCGGTATAGGCGCGGCCAACACTGGCGGATTTGTTAGATAGGATTTGATGCTTTCGAATGCATTGTTGCAAGCTTCATCCCATTCGAACGTAACGCCCTTTTTCATGAGGCGGCTAAAAGGTTGACATCGACCGGCCAGATTCGAAATGAATCTCCTCAAGTATGCCAATTTTCCTTGCAATCTTTTGAGCTCGTGGATGTTACGAGGTTTTGACATCTTCAAGATTGCGTCTATCTTTGCCTGCTCGATTTCGATGCCCTTTTGACGCACTATGAACCCGAGAAACTTCCCCGAGGAAATGCCAAAGGCGCACTTGAGAGGATTCATTTTGAGTTGATATCTTCTTAAGCGATTGAACACATTTCTCAAATTATTTAGGTGATCCTCACGTCTTTTAGACTTCACTACTAAATCATCGACATAACATTCAACATCCGTGTGAAGCATATCGTCAAAGATCTTCTGCATTGCTCTCTGGTATGTGGAACCTGCATTCTCCAATCCAAACGGCATAACCTTGTAGCAATAGATTCCTTTTGGTGTGCGAAAGGCCGTCAACTCTTCATCTTTTGGCGCCATGCGAATTTGATTATAGCCGGAAGATCCATCCAAGAAGGATAACGCTTCATGGCCAGTCGTGGCATCTATCATAAGCTCAGGTATTGGCAATGGGAAATCATCCTTTGGACATGCTTCGTTCAAATCTCTGAAATCGACACAGACTCGTATTTGTCCATTTTTCTTCTTGACGGGCACTATGCTTGAAATCCATGTTGGATATTTAACTTCTCGAACTAATCCAACTTCAATCAACTTATTGACCTCAGCCTCAATGAGTTAGATCTGGTCGAAACCGCCTCTGTGCTTGCTTAACTGGACGTGAACCTTTCTTTATCGATAAGTGATGGATTGCTACTTTTGGGTCCAGTCCAGGCATTTCCTTATATGACCAAGCGAACACGTCTTTGAATTCTGTCAGCAGCTCGGTGTAGTTCTTCTCTTCATCAGCATCTAGAAGCGCACTTATATATATTGGTCTATTTTCGTTTTCATCGCCCAAGTTGATTTCTTTCAACTCGTCTACCGTTGCCTTAATACCTTCTTCAAGCTCAAGAGGAGCTATCTCATCATCTTCTTCGAGGAGATTTTCGTCTTTTATGGTGATATGACAAGATGAACCTATGCTTTCCATATCTTCTTCGCTCTCGTGATATCGATCACCGTTACATGACACATCGCATGGTAGAGTCACGTGCGCACGACTTTTTACTTTAAGTTGGGTCATGAGCCGAACGACGCGTCGACGGCTCTGGTTCTTCAGCAATCTAAAGTTTTCGCATGGCCCAAGTCTATCAAATACGGAAGTTCGTAGACTTTTCTTATTTAGTCCTTTGGACAGACTCTTTTTAACTCTCATTCTCTCAAACGGACTCTTCTTATGCCCCAATCTTTCAAACGGACTCTTCTTATGCCCTAATCTTTTAAACGGACTCTTCTCGTGCCCTAATCTTTTAAACGGACTCTTCTCGTGTCCTAATCTTATAAGCGGACTCTTCTCGTGCCCTAGTATTTCAAATGGACTCTTCTTGTACCCTAGTCTTTCAAGTGGACTCTTCTTGTACCCTAGTCTTTCAAGTGGACTCTTCCTGTACCCTAGTCTTTCAAGTGGACTCTTCTTGGGCATTATCCACCTCAATGTGTTGTTAGTGGAATATGCATCAGTTTCGGACACACAGTTTATACTAGCCCTCTTTAATACTATGCGAACAGGCTTCTGAGGGGGTAAACCAAGACCTTTCTGAGTATTCTTTACTTCGAGAGTACTTCTGTTTAGGGATCTGGGAGTTTACCCAACACTGATTTTTCATTCGGATCATATCCTGCTTTTGTGAGGAGTTTATAAGCCTTAGGCCCAAATACTCCACTCATCTGCCTATTTGGCAACATATGATGTCCATTTCTGATCGCTGCGTAGATCCTTCAGATTTGACCGGCGAGCTTTGCGGTTTCTTGGAGCTAATTTGAGTTAAGGGTAGTGTCAGGACTTTCATTGAGTATATCATCCCTCCAATGTCTTGTGTGCCTTCATCACCTTTGTTCATGTGTGTCATACTTTCCTCTTGCGTCACATTCTCATTCGTTTCCTTTGTATGCTCGAGATAATATTTTGCGTCGGCGAAGTATGATTCGACTTCGGTAAATGGGTTTGTATCACCAAGAACTTTCTTTATGGCGCCATTGTCGCAGTACTTGAAACATTGATGTAAAGTTGACGGCACAACTCCATTTTCGTGTAGCCATGACCGAACAAGCAGCACGTTGTAGGATGTCCTGGCGTCAATCACGTGGAGCAATGCTGTTGATGTCATATTTTCCATCACTAGTTCCAATCTGATCATACCGATGGCTCTTTGGCCTCCTTGGTTGAAACCTTGGATCATCAATCGACTGTTAGAGAGTTCCTCCATCGGAATTTCTAGTTCTTTCAGTACCCGTAGAGGTAGAATATTCACTGCTGAGCCTCCATCGATCAACATGCGTTTTACCTTCCTTTGGCGAACGTACCAAGACACGAACAAGGGGCGATAATGTGGCTTGGAACCTAGGAGCAGATCCTTATCGGTGAATGTCATAGCAGACATGCATGAGCCAGTGGTGTTGTTTTCCTCGATCTCATCTTGACAGTCATTATAAAGGACTTCAGTTTCTTGAGTCATATAACAAGTAGCACAGTCTTCTTCCCAACTTTCAAAGTCCTCGTCAATAACTGAAATATAATTTGACTCTGCCGACTCTATATCAAGTGTTAGTTTTCCTTGTCTGGCTAGTTGCATGACCTTATCCTTAAAAATAAAACAGTTGTGAATTGGATGACCTACCAAACGATGGTATTTACAGTAATTAGGATCGTGAGTTCGTCCTGCTTCATCGGGCCGCTTCATCTCTGGTAGGTCAATGAGATCTGCGCGCAGAAGTTCATCGAATATTTCTGATACTTCGGAGTCTAGAACGGGTACTTCTTTGCCTGAAGCTCTTTAAGCGTCAATTTCCTTTCTGTATGCTCTGGTGGCACATCACTTACCTCAATTTTCTTGCCCTTTTCTCTACCTCGAAGCTTGAGAGGTGTGACGTTTGTCGCCAAAGACTCTTTGTTGTGGGGCTTTACAAATGGTCGGCCCCCTTTCTTGACATCAGCTTTATCTTGGGATTTTCGAACCTCTTGGACAGGTGGTCCATTCGCCCCGCTTGTGGCTAGACTGAGTTCCATATCATGAGCGCGGGTAGCAATTCTTCAAATGTTCCAGGGCGAATTCCTTGAAGGATATACCGTAACCCCCATGTAATTCCCTGAATGCACATTTCGATTCCCGCGGCCTCAGATAAGCGGTCCTTTCAATTAAGACATAGATTCCTCCAGCGATTAATATAGTCAATTACGAGTTCATCTTTCCATTGGTGAGCACTAGTGAGTTCAATCATGCTAACCGTGCGACGAGTACTGTAGAGACGGTTGAGGAATTCATGTTCCATTTGATCCCAGCTGTCGATTGAACCAGCTTCCAAATCAATGTACCAATCGAAAGCATTGCCCTTGAGCGAACGAACAAATTGTTTGACGAGACGATCTCCATAAGTTCCTGCATCATTGCATGTCTCGATGAAGTGAGCCACATGTTGCTTTGGATTTCCTTTGCCGTCAAACTGCTGAAATTTTGGAGGTTGGTAACCACATGGCATCTTCAAGTTATCGATTCTAACAGTATACGGTTTAGAATACGTCAATGAGGATTTGGACCCTCCGTCTTTCATTGTCCCAATGATGAACTCCTTCAGTTGGCTAACGGGAATCATCCCGTCATCGGAAACTTGGAAGCTCCTCGGAGGCTTCTCGAGTTCCCTTTGCTCTTCCTTCTCAATTTCGTCAGAAGATTCCTCCCGCTTCTCATATGCGTGGCTGTTATCAA
>JAPQWV010004666.1:0-27681 GCA_027422505.1 Craterostigma plantagineum
ACCACTTGTTGAGATACTTGAAGGGAACCCCGAGACAGGGTATCTTGATGACTTTAGATCAGAACATACAGATGCGGGCATTTTCTGATGCTGACTGGGCAGCATGTAAGGACACAAGAAAGTCAATCACGAGATATTGTACTTTCTTAGGTGATAGCTTGGTAATTGGAAGGCAAAGAAGCAAGCAACGGTTTCACAGATCATCAACGAAAGCAGAGTATAGGGCCTTAGGATCAGTGGTATCTGAGTTGCTGTGGATAAGGCAATTACTGAAGGAATTAGGACTGCCTATCTCACAAAGACAAGTCTGTACTGTGATAACTTATCAGCATTGAAGTTGGCAGCTAAACCCCAAGTTCCATGAGCATTCTAAGCATATAGAAATCGATTGCCACTTCATTCGGCATCAAGTCTCAAAGGGGCTGATCAAGCTATTATCTATAAGGTCTGAGAATCAGTTGGCAGACCTCTTACTAAGCCACTTAAGGGCCCTTGCTAAGGCAACTATTAGTCAAGATGTCAGTTGTGGATATGTATCTGCCATCTTGTGGGGGGCTGTTTGGAACCAGGAGGAAAAGATGCTGATCAAAACGAGAAAATAGCTCGCATATGAAGAACACAGAAGCTGAGACTGAAGCATATGCAGAAAAGAAAACGTGTCAAAGAAAGCGAGTCTACAACTAATAAAAGCGTGGATGTCAGAAGCGTTTTCTACTAACGACTAACGACTTGAGGCGGGACTCTCAATATAAAAGGGAAGATCGCAGAGTCACTGTTAGCGTGTGAGAAACACTGTGTGTGTGGGCAACTTGAAATTGAGCGATCATTGGTAAAGAACTTGTCAAGAACGCATCAATAAAACTTTCTCTTGTTCTGGCCGTGGATGTAGGATTATCAGTAATCCGAACCACGTTAAATCTCTGCGCAGTCAATCATCCAAAGTTTTCTGTTCGATCTTTTAGTAACAGAGTTCATGATGAAAAGAAGTCACGAAGATGAATCTCTACGAACCACCCATTAAATGAAATTCCACATGTAACGTTAATAATAATAAATCAGCTTAGACGTGCTAAAACGTATTGGAAATATAAAATATATGATTAAAAAAAGCGAGACACACCCATCAAGGTTAATCTTTTGGGTGAAATTTGCCTTTTTTTTTTTCTTCCCTTGGCGTCTTCTTGATTTGGTTTATTGAGATCTAGTATGACTTAGATAACGCATTAAATGTTGTGCACACTATTCGTTCTTTTTATCTTAATCTTTCACCGGAAAATGAAAGGGACAATTACGTTTCAGGCCCTAGAAAAGTTTGAACTAGTGATCAGGCCCTGTCAGTAATTCTTTAGTTTAAAGGACCTGTTTTTTGAAAAATTTAAAGGTAAAGACCCAAACTATGTTTTGACTAAAATACCATTTATAAAGTATTCTCTGAAGGGGTATTCGAAGCCAGATTTATGTTACAGAGATGCGACGTCTTGTTACCGTAATAATCATAAACGTTACATTAAAACTGATAATATGTTACTTTTCGATAGTAAAATGTTTTTAACAGATTTATATTTATTTATTCGGCTAATCGAAACCCAGTTTTCACAATGAATCGAGCACAATCGACTGCCCCATATCAACCAATCAATTTCGACGTGTCACGAGGATTTATTCTGATATTGATGAAGTACGATATAAGAATGTTAATGAATTTTTATATGGTTTCAAATTCGAGAGAAAACTGGCCAAATCGAACTAGATTTTCGTAGTAATTGCAGCTAATCTTTGTGTATTCGAGGTACCCATAGTTGGGCGTTTCATAGGCTCTGTGTATTTTGAAACAATCGTCACCTCATCACTTGTAAAACGTACGTTGTGTGAAGCTGGTCGTATGGAAGGCATCGATTCATCTGGAATAAGTGTTAGTTACTATTTCATGCATTGTTGTTACTAATTTACGTTCTCACGTTATAAATGTACAAGGTAACGTTACTTGAATATCCAAAGTGGTATATTCTGATCTGCGTTTTGTTTTCATAAGTATTGATATGGTATTTTTTTAAGCAGGCTGTTCCGATAATTTGGCATGGAGTTGTTACTACATGAAATCGAAGCGTTACTTTAATCATTTGAAGTGTTATATTAGTCCTACTTTTGTTTTTCATAAGTATTGATGTGGTGTTACTAAATAAAACAGAACCGTTACTTGGTACATCGGAAGTGTTACTAAAAATACATGGATTGTTACTAAATAAAACAATAAAAGTTACTATATTTCCATCAAGTGGTATTACAGTCAGAAACCTAATTTGGTGTCACAGACCAAAAGCGTGACCAAAGATGTCAAACCAAACCATACGAAAAAACTGACCAAAAATTTATCAAACCTACCATGCACAAACAAAAAAATGACCAAATGGAAGCGTACTTGGATTATCTGAAATGTTATATTACGAACTAAGTTCTTTTAGAAGGCCTGTTTCGATATTTTTTGACATTGAAACTGTTAATACATAAACCAAAGCGTTACTTGTTTTATCGGGCTGTTACTAAAAGTACAGGATTTGTCACTAAATAAACAATAAATATTACTGTATTGCCATGAAGTGGTATTATACTTGCAAAATTTTTGGCGGGATTTGTGGATTGATTGGGTTAATTGGGCGGGATATTATTTTTGGATGGTTTGGATGGATTTACTGTACTTGCTAAATTTTGGCGGGATTTGTGGATTGATTGGGTTAATTGGGCGGGATGTATGCCACGTTGGGATTTTGGACGGGATTGCTAAATCAGTGCAAATGTGTTACTAATAAACTATTTAACTGTTATGCATTAGTTAAATATGTTACTAAAAGTTCTTTATGTGTTACAAATTGCTGTAGTTGTCGCACCAAGGTTTAGCTTATGTGTTTATGGAGATTAAGGTTTAAGGTTTTAGGGTTGCCCTTAAGGTTTCAGGATTTACGACATATAAACTGATGTTTGTGGTTTAATTTTGAATTTTGATGGCATTCGTGCTGAAATTCATATGTGATGTTTCAATGAACAAAGTAATCATTTATGTTTTGAATAACTATTGACCTCGAACATTCACTATCATCCACCTCAATCAAAAAATGTAGCTTTTAAAGGAATTTGGCGTGATAAATGCATCAAATCATACATTTACAAGATGTTAATCTTGTAAATCTCGAGCAACGTGCATTTATGAACGAAATAATCGGATTAGTAATATGGTACTGGAAACCAGTTATGTGGTATCATTATTTGTAAACACGTCATTCGATAGGTCATATTGTTATTTTATAGCAAACATGTAGTATTACGTGCGGGCAATCTGGTACTGTGACGTTAACGAATCATCCTGTTAATATTCCTTAACAAATAACTTCGAGAACGTATCAAATACAGATTAACGACATATAAAATGATATTTGTGGTTTGATTTTGAACTTTTGAATACGTTTGTGATAAAATTCGTAATGTTATGTCTCATTAAAAGAGATACTAGTGTATGTTGTGAAGGATGAGCTATATGTTTACATGATATTTTATCTCAACTTTCACATATTGATATCAACATTCGCAAAGCGTGTCTTTTAAAGAAATTTTGTGATTTATCTTCGTTATGTCATCTATTTCCATGAATATCAATCTTATACATCCGAACGAATGAATTATGAACGAAATTAATCGAAATAGTAATGTGGCATTGATTAGCTATTTTGTGGTACTTGTAGCTACAAATGTGTTATAAGATTTTTTTATATTGTTATTTTTTATCTGGCATGTGGTATTATTTGCAGGCAATGTGTTATTGTACTGTTAATATCTCTGACAATCTAGAAACTCCTAGAATGTGATTAACGATGTGTTACCCAAAAATGCGTGAATTGTTACCCAGAATAAGAAAGTGTTACCAACCAACTTTTTATTGACAAACGTTTCCAATATTATGTCTCATCAAAAATTCTTCGTTATCACATTATCAACATTAATAATCTCATTCAATTAAAATGACTCGTGATCAAACTAGTCGAATCTACTTATTAGTTCATTAAAGTCGAGATTCACCTGTTTTTTTACGATCTATTCGTCTTTGCCTTTACTTGGGTATTACACGTGTATTTACAGGTAGCAAGTCGTTATAATTTCTCATTATATGTTCGTTTTGCGGATATATTTGTTATGAATATCTAGACATATGGTATTATTGTTCCACGAATTGTTACCCAGAAAGCATGAAGTGTTATTCAGTGACCATTTTAATTAGCAAACGTTTACCACTTAGATCTCATCAAAATTCTTCATTATTCCATGATTAACATCAATAATTGTCGTCGATAACTAAGGCCCATGATGAAATTGTGTCGAATTTACATTATTCGGTCATTGGAGTCGAGATTTCACCAAATTAAACGTATGTTTGGAGCACTCGTGCTTTATGAATCTCGAAAATTCTCTTTGATTATGAAGACCCATGAAAATCGAAGCCAATACAATGTTTGCTGTTAGTAATGTCGAGATTGGGTCGAATTTGAAACATGAATTTTTCAGCTTATTAAACGTATGTTTTTTTCAGCTTAAAACCATTATTTTGGGGGCACTAAATTGTTATTATTCATCGCTTTGGCTAGGGTTAAATGTCTTATCGCAACTGAAAAATTGTCATTCGTTGCGTTGGTACTGCTATTATAAATGACACACATGTACTAAAATATACAAATTTTAGAACTAAGTACAAGACTTTTGTTATTAAACTGAAAGAAAATGTTTCCTATTAGCTTAAAAGTGTTATTTTTGTTTCGAAACTTGTTATCGCGTCATTCAGCTAGGTTCGCATTGTTATCACGTTATGATCTATTCATCTTTGCATTTACTTGGGTATACATGTGTTATTTACGGGTGACGGGTCGTTATTATTTTCTCATTATATGTTCGTTTTGTGGAAATATTGTGTTATAAACATCAAGACATATGGTATTATTGTTCCAAGATTGTTACCAGAAAGCATGGAGTGTTATTCAGTAACCATTTTAATTAGCAAACGTCCGCTTAGATCTCATCAAAATTCTTCGTTATTCCATGATTAACATCAATAATTATTGTCGATAACTAAGGCCCATGATGAAATTGTGTCGAGTTTACATTATCCGGTCAAATAAGTCGAGATTTCACCGTATTAAACGAAATTTCCGAATTGTGTTTGAAGCTTTCGTGCTTTATGCACTTCGAAAATTCTCTTGAGTATGAAGACCCATTAAAAATTGAAGCCGATACAATTTTGTGATGTTAGTAACGTCGAGATTAGATCGAATGTGGAACGTGAATTTCTTCTTTCGACCGATTGAGTGTAAGGAATGTGTTATTGCAGGAAGCGGTATTGTCTTTGAATGATGTGTTACTTTTGCAACATGATTTGTTATTTACTAACAGAAACGTGGGTATTTTTCTGCTATACGGGAAACATTTATTTTCTCACAATTAACGTCACTAATATCTGAAACTTATCAACACTTATGATCAAATTAACGATAATTTCACCTTATATCATCACAATCGTGGAGATCTCTTCGGATCTGATGAACGTGAAATCTCGTTTAGCTCGATGTGTCGCTTGTTGGGAGAGGACCGATGCGAAAACTGTTATTATTTTTTTCGAAACTTGTTATCGCATCATTCAAGTATTTTTCGTCGATTTGGCATATGTAGGGTTAAATATGCATCATTTAGGTATTTTTCTCTGTTTTATTCGTTTTATTAGTATTGTATTATAATTGATAAAGTTGTTACTAAATATATGCGATATTGTACTCAATATAGACAATTGTGTTATCCAAATGAATGGAAGTGTTTTTTCAGCCCAAAACTGTTGTAATTATCTCGACAACTGTAACGGATCATTTAGGTATCTTGTGGTAAATTTCGCATATGTCATGGATATTTATGTCTTTTTGCAGCCTTTAGGTAGTTTGCACTGAACTTTTCGAAAACTAGGTCCTTTAGCCTAAATCAAATTCAAGTGGTCCTGAACCCAAACTTAAATATGCTAATAGGGCCTGATCTTTAATTAAACCAAAATGAAATTATATTTGATGTGATAAGGTCTCACAAAGTTATAAGAACAGTCTCCGATGATTGCGGTGAAAACATGTCTAATCCGATGGAAAGGGAAAAAGATATATAAATATGTTAGAAACTACAAAGGGCTCAATTTTAGTTCGGTGGGAGTGGGACAATATGGAAAATAATTGTGGTAAAAAAAAACAAACTTTAACTTGGTGTTTGTGGGTGTACGGTGGTACCAATATATTACATGGCCTCTTTGAGTATTTTGGACAACTATGAAAGAAATATCTAAGAAAATATTGCGCTGTCGGCAGATCAAAAGGACAGGTGCATATTATAATATAATAATATTGTTATTACATTTCTCATCATTTGTTTGGTCTATCTTCCATAAATTGATATAAATATATCCAACCCCATAAATGGTAATCGGGTACCAAATGTGGGGTGGGATCGGATCGGATAAATCGGGTTTCGGGTATTTCGGGTCGGGTACCGAAAAAATCGGGTAGTGAAAAATCAAACCCGACCCGATCCGATTAAGGTTCGGATACCCGTCAATCGGGTACCCGATACCCGTCGGATCGGATCGGGTCGGGTTCGGGTTTTTCTGCTTTTTTTTTTTTTTTACAAATTAGTATGCTTATTGCTTACATTAATCTTGAGAAATAAAGTTCATACCAACAACAAATAAATTAAACAAAATCAACAAATAAATTCAACATCATTCAAACAAATAATTTTCAACACAATCAACAATAAAATATAATCAAACCATTAAAAATAATATTTCAACACAATTAACAATAAAATAAATTCAACACCATAAAAAATAAATAATTTCAACACCATAAAAAAATAAATAAATTCAACATACATCGCCCATATATAAAATCAAATAGCACCATAAAGTCAAGATCAACAAGTCACGACCAACACGACACAATACGATAAAATGAGCTCACAACACAACACAAATCACGAATAAGGTCATTAGGTCAACACCATCCTAAATATTACAAAACAAAATAAGTCGGTCAACCATCAACAACTAAAGCTCCAACATCAAATAGTAAACAACGCACAATTACATTTCACATATCAATAGCGATTGACGATGTATCCACGCCCGTGCTCTCCAATTCTACCAAAAAGTAGCAATATTAAACAAGCGCAATTGTAAAAATCAAGTAAAGCATATAATATAACGCAAAACATAACATACCCTTCTCGATGTTCTCGATTTCGCTCAAGTCCTCCTCAAGATTTATTGGTTTCGAGTCGTGACGAATCCAATCTTGGACGCATATTAGAGCTTGCACAATTTTAGAGGACAATGAACTCCTAAAAGCATCAAGCACACGACCACCCGTACTAAAAGTGGACTCGGAAGCAACCGTAGAGACCGGAACGGCCAAAATATCTCGAGCCATCTTAGAAAGCACCGGGAAACGATGAGAATTTAGTTTCCACCACTTCAGTATGTCAAAGCCATCATATGGGTCTTCAATATCTTCGCTCAAGTACTTATCCAATTCCGACTTCGCACGTTCACTTTTTCCGTCTCTCTTTCTCTTCATCATTTCCTCAAACAAATATGTTGCTTTGTAGCATAGACAAGGAAGAATCGCCACTAACTTGTTGTTGAGCAATATGAACGTGGTTGTGGACTATCGGGCGCTCCATATCTCAACTTGTACGCATTGAACAATTCGTGGATGCCAAACCTAACTTGTTTTCCCGTGTAGGAATTCTAAACATAGGACAAATAACCGACAAGAAGTGCCTAAAACCCTCGTTCTCTACGGTTTTAAAAGGTAACTCATCAACGGCAATCATGTGACACAATGCATCAATCGCCTTACCTTGATCAAATCTCCAAGTGCCGAGTGTACCGTCTTGCTCATTCCCACGACTCCGAGATGTTTGAAAAGCAAGACGAGATTGACTTGTTTGAACTTCTTGCGGCTTCTTTTTACACGACTTGAAGTGATTCCTTATAGGATTGGTTCCATGAAGCCTTGGGTCGGCTTTAAGTGCACTACTACAATACTTGCACCTCGCCTTTTGCACTTTGTCGACTTCACAAAAGAATTTGTTGAAGTGTTCCCAATACGTTGACCTAGACGCCATTACGGTTTTAGTTTTCTTCCGACCCTTTTCTTTACCTTCTACCTGCTCCTCGAGCTCCATATCATCAATGTCGTCGACACTTTGACTTGGTGGAATATCTTGGGCTCCAACGTTGATATGGTGTTCGGTTTGAGATTCCCGAGCCTCTTCTTCGGTACGAACACCATCTCTAGTTGAAGCTTCACTTGAAACATGACTACTATGACTTGCCATCTACAATCAAGCATAAAAAACATGTAAACATTCAAGAGCATCCAATACATTTTTAAAATCGATCATAATTCAAATATCAAATACATATTAAAATTTGAAACCTAAATGGCAAACGCAAATCAACACCCAAAATCGACCACCCATGAATTTAAACGTGTATAAAATGTTAATACACATTCATAATCATCTTTTGAAACTTAAAAATTCCGAAAAATCAACAAAATTTCAGAAATAGAAAATAAGGCTATATAGAAGTTAGACCTTATGGACGAATCGGTGACGGTGGGCGGCCGACGATGCTGAGGTCGGATGGTTGACGGCGGACGGTGCTTGGTGATGCGAGTCGGCGGTCGGTGGGTGGCGAGCCGTGAGGGTCTCTGCTATGCTATGACTTCGTTTGCCTTCTCGTCGTTCATGGTTCTCTCTGTTTTGGTTGTGAGGTGGGTTCTTTTTTATTTATTGTATTTGGTCTAATCTAATTGTTTATGGTGGGCTATTTCTTTGGGTCAGATTTTAGTAAGTGCCCAACAAAAGGGGAAAATGGGTAGGCTGGATGGTTATTAATGGTGGGCTGGTTTTATTGGGCCGGATTTTCGGGTACCCGATCGGGTATTTCGGGTAGCTCAAAGCTACCCGAAATCCGATCCGATAATATCAAACGGGTATCGGGTTTAAACCCGATACCCGAAATACCCGAATTTATTTTAAAAAATCGGGTAAATACCCGATCGGGTCGGATCGGATACCCGATACCCGAACCCGTTTACTCACCCCTAACCAAATGATATGGTTGACGAGTGCTATTATTTTATTAAGTATTAAATAGTTAACGCTGCAAAAGAATAAAATTGTTTTGCGCGCTTGTAGTTTTGTTAATGATTAATCTAGAAAATAAAGAGAAAACAAATATGTGCTCACATCATGATTGATAGTGCACTTGCATACTATATTTGTAATTGGATCTTAGCAAAGTAAGAAAAAGGAAATTGCTCCATCCATATAATAAGAACTAGTAGTTTACAAACTTATAAGTTGTATGTTGTAAAAATATTAAGTGAGTTTTTTAATATTAAATTTATTACTTTTTAACTTCGTTTAATATCTTTAATGGAATTAAGATGAATTGGTCAGTGGTAATGGTATTGTAATTAAGTTGTGGGGGTTTGATTCTTAATTTTCGTTCCTTTCTTCATTTCTATCATCTTGAAATGAAAGAAACCAAAGTTATTATAATGTAAAAAACGAATACAATTGAGGAATTTGGAAAGCTAATGTTTTATTACCTAAAAGAACTAGTCTGGTAATTGAAGATGTCTTATATTCTTATGATTCTCGAATAAATTTATTAAGTTTTAAAGCTATTTCACATAATGAATATCACTTGAGACTGCTGAAAAATGAGATTGCATATTTGCTACATCACATAAGTATTTTTGAATTATAAAAATATTTATATAATCTTCTTTTGACATTGGATTATATTAAATATACCTTAAAACAATTGAGTCGCATGTTATCGAATACCAAAAGTTTATTGATGATAATTAGTATTGTCAAATTGACCCGTGGCTCGCGGGCCTAGGCGGGCAAGCCTGCGCGGGCCATGGACTTTGGCGGGGCAGGCCCGCCAGTATTATATAATATTTGTTTTTATTAAAAAAATATATAAATAAATTTAGTAGGTTTTCAATATTTTTTTTAGCTCCATTTTTTATTTTAATCAAGTTTAATAACATAAATAAATTATTATTAAGGAGATTATATTTTATTAGAAGTAATTTGAAGCTTAAATATTTCGTTTTTATTGTTCTTTCTTCATTTTTTAATATTTTTTCTGTTTTTTATTCTGACGGGCCAAGCCCGCTGCCCGCCTGTGGGCCGGACGGGCCTTCATTTTGCAGGCCGTCAGTGGCGGGCTATTGCGGGCTACGGACCGACCCTCCCCCACCCGCCCGTTTGACAGCTCTAATGATAATACATTCACTATTTGACCGGTTGAGCTAGGTTCAATTATATGCAAAAATATAATTGACAATTTGCGCATGCACTAAATGAGGAACCAAATGGTTTTTTTGTCTAATGATGTTATCATTTGCTTGCTCTAAAAGAAAATTATTCGTCATCACTCATAATAATAATATATCTATAGTGGAGCGTTGTCAAACTCCTAATGAGCATGATGAATATTATTATTGTTGTTATTGCTAATATTATTATTATTATTATTATTATATTTATTATTATTATTATTTTCTTTCTTCATACCCGGGACGAACACAAGATAGTACTATCAATTGGTGTGTTGTAGACATAACTACGTAAAGTAACTAATGATATTATATCCATATACAGAACTATATATACTAATATTTTTGGCACACATATTGTTGGCATACCCATGTGTATGAATAAAATAAAACTGGATTAGTAGTGAGTGGTTTTATTATTGATAATTTAATATTTATAATATATAAAAGCAAACATAGCAAATATAGTGTAGTTTTTATGTGCTTGGACTTGAATCGTACTTTTTATGCTTATTTTTTTTAATATATTTACGCGCCATTTAGTTTCAAAACGACTAACTACTATGTGAGTTTTTCCCTAATAAAATAGAACGATGTAAACTTATTTATTTTTTAAATAAACTTATTTTTCTCTCTAAGCCCACTCTCCTTGGCGAGCTGAGAGCCTTTTGACAGCTATATATATATATATAATATATATATATATATATAATATAATATATATATACTAGTAATAACAATGGGGATCCAAATTCAGTTTTCCCTCCAAAAGCTGTACTAATCTGCAATTCGCTCAAACTCAAAGTCTACGGAGTAAGCCCTCCTCTATCGATCGTCCCTCAACAAGGTTGTAAAATCGCTAGGCGCTAGTCGGGCGGTCCGAGCGGGCCTAGCGCCTAGTCGGCCTAGGCGGCGATTAGTCGGTTTCTAGGCGAAAATTAATCGGTACACATGTTTTATTAAGCTCGACATCGTTTTATTACTACTGAAGTTTAAATTAATTAACTACTAAGTTTCTTAAGCTCAAATTCCTTTTATTATGTATAAAAAGCTTTTTAAATTGGGTTCATCGTTTTACACCTAATTTGTATTATATATACTATATAAAACAGTTCAGAAATATATAAAACAAATTTAGAACTATATACAAAAAGAACAGTTCAAAATCGGGATAAAGGTGAATCAAACTCACGTCAAGAGTAGATGGGCCTTCTCACTTGGCTTTCATCCACTGGGCCAATTGATTTATTTTAAAATTCATACAAATGTGCTATTAGTCCAAACCAACGGGTATGAATACTGTCCCACACCGATAGTTTCAGCTAAGTTTTGTATGAAGACATTCTATATAAACCCACATGGTCCATGCAAACTTACTATGTTCAGCCACATTTAATCACGTGGCTGGCTCAGTACTCATTTACTTAAAAAATTTTTTCGGTCGATTTATCCGACTTATCGGTCGATTTATCGATTATTAGGCCGATTATCGGTTAAGCGATTAGTTAGCCGAATAAGCGATTTTCGCTTCGGTCCTAGCCCGACTAGCGCCTAGGCGGCTGCCTAGGCCAATTTTACAACAATGCCCTCAAAACGGCGCACAATAAACACACACTCAAAAGGCTATCGAGAGGCGCCAATTGGAAAAAAATTTCTCTTTTTACTTTTTACTCTTACATATCACGCTAATATTTTACTGGGATTGTAAACTTGCCTTGTTTATGGAAGTGAATTTGTCGTTTCTCCATTATATATCATCGTGGTTTCCTTGGTTCTTGATCATGTCTTTGGGCTTGACCTTTGTTGGTTGAATATATAACTAATCATGCATTTCGACTTAGTTGATTTATCTCTTTTAAGGAGATGTATTTGTTCAAAGTTATTGGATATTGAATGATGTAAGAATGCTAATATTATCTCATACTTGTGCAAAATTCAGATAAAACAGTGGTGCGTGTTGTAATATTTGTATGGCCATGATTTGGTCACCTAGTAGTTAGTGGATGGTCATGATTAGGCCACGTAATATAGCTACGACTGATTCTGATCCGTCCACATGTACAGATACACGGCTAATTCTGATTCATATGAGTTCTGATTCGTACACGTGGATAGATACACGGTTAATTTTGATTCGCCGAGCCTAAAACCTTTAGCTATAAATAGGCTAGCTATAAGTCATTATAAATAATCGAAAACAATAACTTCTACTTGTATTAGCATAAGAAGTACAGTACATACAAGTGTTGTGAGGAAAATATCTATAGAGTTTGCGAGTCTCTTATTGTAAGAGAGATAGAGCTAATTTACTCCTTATGGTAGAGTGTAACAATTCCTAAATTATCCACAGTAAAATAGTTTACCTTGCCCATGGTTTTCACCCCGAGTATGGGGTTTTCCACGTAAATACTCGGTGTGTCTGGCTGGGTGCCTATAAAATCTGCTTACCGTATGCTCTGTGGTTGCCAATATTTTGGATCCTCCACATCAAGAAGTTTGTTAGATTATTATATTATTCATCCATTAAAGTTTTTGGGGAGAGAGAAAAAAATGGCAGCTAAGCATGACATTAAGAAATTCAACGGAAAAAATTACTCCCCTTGAAAGGTAAAAGTCAAGGCAATTTTATTGAAAGAAAATTGTCTGGAAGCTATTTGTGGCAGGCTTGAAAGAATTACAAGTGATGCCAAATGGAAGAAGATTGATGGAAAGGCTACTGCCAATATTCATCTCGCATTAGCAGATGATATATTGACAAGTGTCGTGGAGAAAACCAGTGCAAAGGAAATCTGAGATCATCTTGATAAGCTGTGTCGAGCCAAGTCTCTTCATAGTCGAATTTTGTTAAAAAAGAAATTAGATGCTCTAAAGATGGATGAATCTTCTTCAGCAATCGAGCACATCAACAAAATTTACTCTGTTTGGGCAACTCAAGACTTGGACTGCAGCATAGAGTCAAGCGAACGTGCTGAGCTTTTACATGCAAGTCTGCCAGATTCTTATGCTCATCTCGTCATCAGGATAACCAACAACCAAACAACAGAGCAACTTGTCTATGATGACGTTGCAACTGCTGTTCTGGAGAACGTGGTCCAAGTGGGAGCCGAAAGCAAATCCGATTTCAAGAACGTGGTCCTAGTAGGAGTCAAAAATCGGTTCCAAAAGATAAGAAGGTTATCAAATGTTATCACTGTGGCAAAAGGGTCATATGAAGAAAGATTGTTGGGGTCTAAACAAAAACCCCAGTGCTCAAGGAAATGTGGCCAACGCTCCAGATGACAGATTTGTTATGGTATGTGAAGCTGCATCCACCATCGGAGAAAAGGGAAGATTTGATGATATGTGGCTTCTCGACTCCGCAGCTACTTTCCACATGACCTCAAGAAAGGAATGGCTTCATTAGTACAAAGCAACCTCTGGAGGGTTCGTGTACAATTGTGATGATCAATCTCTGAAGATCGTAGGGATTGGTACAATCAAATTAAAGATGTACGATGGCACCATCCGTACCATTCAAGTTGTGCGACATGTTGAGAGTGTGAAGAAAAACCTATTGTCTGTGGGGCAGCTAGATGATCTTGGTCTCAAACTTAAACCGGAGAACAAGGTCATGGAAATCTTTCTAGGAGCGCAGATAATAATGAAGGGAGAAAAGATCGCTGAAAGCTTATACTTGCTGAAGAGGGAAACTCTGCAATAGGGGAAAGCTTCTATGGACACCACAAGTTCAATCGAGAAGTCTACAATGACTTGGCACAAGAAGCTTGGTCATATGTCTGAGCAAGGCATGCAAACTCTTGTCCAAAAGAATATACGTCCTGGTCTCACAAACCGTGTCACTGCCATTTTATGAGAATTGCATTGTAAGCAAGCAGCATCGCCTAACGTTCAACCCATTAAATTTCAGAAGTAAAGAAATTATGGAACTGCTGCACTCATGACATTTGGCAAGCACCGGTAATATCTCTGGAGGGAGCTGTAACGACCCGTCCCATACCGGGTGTCACTGTAGCATCCGTCCCTAATACCGGGACCTGTGGGGTTGGGCCACCACACTCCGGCTGATAGTCTGGCCCCACTGTACCACCATTTAACCTTTCAGCGTGCTTCGTCCTCGCTCACACGCACCCTGGCAAACTTCCCAGGGGGTCACCCATCCTAAGATTGCTTCAAGTCAAGCACGCTTAACTTCGAAGTTCTTTCGGATGGCTTCCCGAAAAGGTAGGTCGACCTTGGTGATATGAGTAGTACTATCAATTCCCTTATAGATTCTTAGCCTGACACGCCCATACATTGTCAGTCTCAGGATCCCCTCTCATTCGGGTGTCGGATCGGTCGTTCATGTACCCCTTCGCCTAGAAGCCTTGCCAGGAGCCGCTCCTTGTCCGTGCACCCTGGCACCGGCGATCACTCCCCGCCCTCTTCGCCCCGGGCGTCACAGGAGAAACTACTTCGTATCATTCATAGACGACTATTCCAAAAGATGCTGGGTGTATCCAATCAAGAAGAAGGATGATGTATTTCCTGCTTTCAAAACACGTAAAGCACGGGTCGAACTTGACTCAGTAAGAAGATCAAATGCATGCAGTCCGATAATGGAGGAGAGTATACTGGCAAAGAATTCAATGAATTCTGCGAAGGTGCGGGTATTAAAAGACGGTACACAACGGCATACACTCCACAACGAAATGGGGTGGCAGAGCGGCTGAATAGGACCCTATCAGAAAGAACGAATGTGTAACGACCCGTCCCATACCGGGTGTCACTATAGCATCGGTCCCTACCAGGACCAGTGGGGTTGGGCCCACCACACTCCGACTGATAGTCTAGCCCCACTGTACCACCATTTAACCTTTTAGCGTGCTTCGTGCACTCGCTCACACGCACCCTGAGAAACTTCCCAGGGGGTCACCCATCCCTAGATTGCCCCAAGTCAAGCACGCTTAACTTCGGAGTTTCTATAAATGGACTCCCGAAAAGGTAGGTCGACCTTGGTGATATGAGTAGTACTATCATTCTTTTATACGATTCTTAGCCTGACACGCCCATACATTGTCAGTCTAAGGATCCCCTCTCATTCTGGTGTTGGATCGGTTCGTTCATGTACCCCTTCGCCTAGAAGCCTGCCAGGAGCCGCTCATTGTCCGTGCACCCTGGCACCGGCGATCACTCCCCGCCCTCTTCGGCCCCGGGCGTCACATGCCCACCAGCTTCCGCCTGGTTCGTCCCCGAACCAGCACCGTACTGTGAGAGGTTGTGCTCTGATACCACCTGTAACGACCCGTCCCATACCGGGTGTCACTATAGCATCGGTCCCTACCAGGACCAGTGGGGTTGGGCCCACCACACTCCGACTGATAGTCTAGCCCCACTGTACCACCATTTAACCTTTTAGCGTGCTTCGTGCACTCGCTCACACGCACCCTGAGAAACTTCCCAGGGGGTCACCCATCCCTAGATTGCCCCAAGTCAAGCACGCTTAACTTCGGAGTTTCTATAAATGGACTCCCGAAAAGGTAGGTCGACCTTGGTGATATGAGTAGTACTATCAATTCTTTATACGATTCTTAGCCTGACACGCCCATACATTGTCAGTCTCAGGATCCCCTCTCATTCTGGTGTTGGATCGGTTCGTTCATGTACCCTTCGCCTAGAAGCCTGCCAGGAGCCGCTCATTGTCCGTGCACCCTGGCACCGGCGATCACTCCCCGCCCTCTTCGGCCCCGGGCGTCACAGAATGCTATGTTGACAACGGCAAGCCTAGACAATGAGTTTTGGGCGTAAGCAGTCTTCACTGCCTGTTATGTGGTGAATCGGGCCCATCTACTGTTATAGAAGTGAGGACACCGATGGAATAATGGATTGGCAAACCTGCTGATTATTCAAACCTTCATATTTAGAAGTCCTGCATATGTGGTGTATCATACTCAAGAAACGACGAAGTTGGATCCAAAGTCCAGAAGATGTCTATTCCTGGGGTACGCTGAAGGAGTAAGGGTTATCGCTTGTGGGATTTCACTGACCACAAAGTTGTTATCAGCATAGATGTTATTTTCTTCGAAGATAGAGACCATAAGCAAGTCAACCATGATGGCAACATGACAAAAACTACACCAACACCTGCGAAGATAAAATTGGAGCAAGATGATTCTTTTGAGGCCGAACAAGCACACAAAGAGCTCGACCGAGTCGAAACTGAGTACCGGACCTCTAGCGATCAAAACGAATGCGTAAGCCGCCAATTTGATACTCAAATTATGATACTGAGAGCGACATTACATACTATTTTTAACTGAGGATGGAGAGCCAACCACTTTACAAGAAGCACTGAAGAGTTCAGATGCGAGTTAGTGGATTTCAGCAATGCAAGAAGAAATGAAGCTCTCAGTAGAAAAACGACATGAGAATTAGTGTCATTACCGCAAGGAAGGAGACCTATTGCAAATAAATGGGTGTACAAAATCAAGCGGACTAGTGATGACTAGGTAGAGCGATATCGTGCAAGACTGGTTGTAAAGGGATATGCTCAGAAAGAAGGCATCGGCTTCAATTAGATATTCTCACTGGTGGTTCGAATTACAACAGCCATGATTGTCTTGTAAATGACATTTGACCTGCATCTTGAGCAGCTCGATGTTAAAACGGCCTTTCTCCATGGCGACCAGTGTTTGTAAATGCAAAAGCGAGCCAAGGCGATCCGGGGGCTAGGCGAGCCTAGGCGAAAAGCGAAACGCCACGGCAAACTAATAAATATGTCCTGTAGTTGTATTTTTAATTGCATCTAATAACCAAAATAATATTAAATCAAACTATATATGGTCTCGAAGGTGGAACTAAAATTATAAAATCCTTATATGGTAATCAGAGAAGCGCAATTGTTCAAACTAAATAACTAACGAAGCAATTAACAATATGTTTGACAAGTAATAAATCACTTATGGTTCTAACTCATCAAATGATACGTAATCGTCATCGATATTTCCATCATCATCCCTATAAGCTCCCCCTTCCTCTTCGGCTATTTCGACATCATCATCTTCCTCATCTTCTAGAAGTGCGATTTCCAAAGAATTTTCGTTTTGAACCCGACATTCTTGTATGGTGAAGAGGCCCGTCTGCTCCAGACGCTTCGCTTACGACCCTCTAGATAAACTCTCACCCTCAAATACGAAACCATCCCCCTCCTCGTGATTATCACCGCTCATCCTTCCAAGTAACCATTCATTACTCTCATCTATGTCCCTCAAAGAAATAGGATCAATAACATCGCGCATGTTATGGCGACGTATCAATGCACGATTATATTTCACAAACGCCAAATCATTAAGCCTTTTTTGAGTGAGCCTAATACGTCTCTTTGAATGAAGCTACAAAACAAATATATTAGTAGAAAATTTCAATTTGATTGGTACAAGTAGGTAACAAAAAACATAAAAAAAACTTAATGCTCAAATACGCTCCAACTTCTTTCACATCCGGATGCACTACAAGTGAGACTTGTTATCTTTATAGCAAATCTTCTCAAGTTTGGACACGCCGAGCCATAAGACTTCCACCATTGTGCTTTTAACCATAAAATTAAACGTAATATTAACTAAAAAAAATTTACGATTCGATTTCGAAAAGAGTTGAACATTCACATATTATGTTACCTGGAGCTCTTTCTTGTAGATATCTTTGAGCCAGTTCACACTAGTACAAAAAGGGTCATAGGCGACAGTTGTTATGACGAATGGGCGACGGTTTCTCGGCGACGCCAAGCGCCCCGACGCCCATACTATTACTATAGGCGACGGTTGTGAACCGTTGCATATACTCGAATACAGTGTTGTAAAACTCGGCCCAGGCGGCCGAGTAGGCGGCGCCTAGGCGCTAATCGGAAGCTGCCGCGGCGAAAAGCACTGATACGGCCGAAAAAACGGTAAAAATTTAATCGGCCGCTTAATCCGATTAATCGGCCGCTTAGTCCGATTAATTAGCCGCTTAATCGGCAGAAAAATATTTTAAAATGAAATTAAAATTTTGTACTAA
The DNA here is from genome assembly GCA_027422505.1 of Craterostigma plantagineum. Classification (NCBI taxonomy): domain Eukaryota; kingdom Viridiplantae; phylum Streptophyta; class Magnoliopsida; order Lamiales; family Linderniaceae; genus Craterostigma; species Craterostigma plantagineum. The sequence continues at coordinate 18,468 of JAPQWV010004666.1, forward strand.
AAGGACAACGCTGACACGTGCCGCAGAAGGTAGCCGCACACTGCAGGATCGGAAGTAGGGCTGTGTATGCCTTTATATAGAAAATCTATCCAATCTAATCACATGAAGCAACCGATGTGGGACAAACTACTTCATGAAGTCAATACTACATCTATTTAAAACGATGGTCTTCTTGATCTCAATAGGAAACAATAATGAACGAGCCCATTACATACTCAACATGGTCCAGTCCATATATCAATAATAACGATTCCATTAGACTATTTAAAATCCATATTATTAAAATAAAAGGATTGTTGCAGGTGGTGTATCAAAAATTGATATAAAAATGTATAAGCTCAAATAAAAAAAAAATCAGTATTTAAGCACAAAGCTTGTTGCATGTGCTAAAAATTATAGAAAATATATAAACTAAAAAATAGGATAATTTCTTTCGACATCATTAATATTTGTACTTAAATTTTGTTACATTGTTGTGATTGACATCATTATTTAAAATGTTTAGATAGATTTGATGTACATTAACTTTCATAGTTAGTTTACATATTTCATATGTATAAGTATAAATAATAATAAAATACATATACCGCCTAATTTCCGCCTAAAAACCGCCTAGGCCCCGCCTAGACGGCCTAGCGCTAGGCCCCCTCGGGCGCCTAGGTAGCGCCTAGCGCTTTTTACAACCTTGCTCGAATATAGGCGACGGTTGTTTACTATAGCGACGGTTGTTGTCAAGAACCGTCACATATAGTCGAGTATAGACGACGGTTGTTGTCAAGAACCGTCACCTATAGTCGAGTGTGGGCGACGGTTGTTGCAACAACCGTCACTTATTCATGTATTTACTTTACATATTTTATTATCTTTTCTATATCTTAATAAACCCACAATGATACAATTTCGACCAAACAATTCAATCCAACAATCACCAACAATTCAATCAACAATTCATTAATATATCTCAATATATGTTCAACAAGAATAATGTATAAATAAAGTTCAACACTACATACATGGCATCGAAAAATCATTTCTTACTACCGTCTTTTTTGCTCACCATCATCTTCACGTGTTCATCACCATTTCTTACTATCTTCTTGTGAAGCATTCGTTTCATCACCTGCTAATGAATATTATTGCAAAGTTAATATCCGTGACGAAAAAAATGAAATATGCTAAAGGCGCTCACTTCTACTTAGGACTTCTTCACGGCTTTTACCACGTGCTTATCGTCGCTCGTGGTGTGAGGGGTGTGTGCTCCGACCCTTCGGAGGGAAACTTAGTCCTCACCTTTTTCCTAAGGTCGGATGTCGAAACTCTAAAATCAAGTAATGTCGTCGGAGGTGGTCTTCCCACAACATTTCTAAAATAAAATTCGGAGAAAAAAAAAAAAAAAAATGGCAACTATTAATAAAGTGCAAGATATATATATATATATATATATATATATATATATACTAAATTAACATATACCTAATTTCGTGTTGTGAATTGAGCATCAATCGTAATTTTTAATTGATAGCTCTACCTTGATGAAGATGGGAACTACTCGATCATTGTTGAACCCCAAATGCATCGTTGAGCTGGCGAGCGAAGGATTGAGGCCGTTGCCTATGGCGTCGAGCGGCCCTAAATTAAGACTTTGTTCCAGTTTCGCACAAGTTACATCGTTGAGTGACAAAAATCATGATTAACAATCACAATCAACCTCAAAAGCAAGCTCACCATGTTCCCTATGCAAATAGAATCAAGAAAACGTTTAAAACCGACGGATTCGAAAAAATCGTAAGACATTCCCCAAATTTTGCAAATTAGGTTTTGAGATAAATTTGTACTTTTCAATTTTAATCGATGTTGTCGATACTTTAATAGGTGTTGTCGTCACTGTTGCAATGTCACTGGCAGTCGGAGATGGTCGGACGAAGTCGATGGGTGGAGAAGTCGCGAAGGTCGCGGTGTCGTATGTGTGTCGTGCATTTGGACAAAATGTCGAATGGAAGACACGATTGCTTAATAAACAACCGTCGCCCATAGTCTAAGTATCGGTGACGGTTGTTGCCTATAGTCTTTACACTATAGGTGACGCTTGTTGTTAACAACCGTCGCCTATAGTCTTACTTATTTCTAAAATATTATAAAAAAGCCCGGCGCCGTTTTTAAGGAATCGTCGCCTATTACCGTCACCCATAACATATTCTATACTAGTGTCACTTCCAAGAAGACCTCCTTTACTTCGATAAATCTCAAGTTCGTCTACTATCTTCATTTGCTCATCTTTAGAGCGGACCATTTGGAAATGCAAGCCATTAATCCTTCTTTGATCTCGTTATTTTCTTCAATCCTAACCGATTCTTTGTAGTATAACTCAGGATTTAAATAGAAACCCACTGCATGAAGTGGATGGTGAAGCTGACTCTCCCATCGATCACCAATTATTTCAAACACTCTCTTATACTTCTCTTCGTCACCATTAAAATTTTTAATAGCTTCCTTTGCTCTATCCATGGCCTCGGAAATGTAACTCATTGCCGGTTTATTCTTTTCATCAACCAATCTCAAACACTTTCGCAAGTGGACCAAACACGTTAAGACAGAATTTCATATTCTGTGCAAAAGCATGAGATAAAGCAGTTGTGCATGCCTTCTTTGAAGCTTGTTCCTTGAACCACTGCTTTTCTTGAATTCGTCACTAGTAAATAGCTTTCGAAGGTTGTTCAACTGCTCCTGGATCATTGTAGTGTAAGAACGCAGTCGCAAATCGTGTCACTCCAGGCCTAACTAATTCAATTCCCCCTGTGAATCGTCTCCTCATGCTTAGCTGACCGCCACGATTGTAAATGCACCCACTCAATTGAATAGCTTTCTTCACAGTACATTGAAAATATAGGGTATCTTCCCAATGTCTTCAAGAATCAAGTCAATGCAATTGCCACACAAGGGGTCCAATACGAGTGTGGTCTCTTCACTTGCAACAACTTCCTGCCAAGTTAAAAGAGAAAAAAATATTTAATTTTATATAGATTGTAAGAACAAAGTATATATTTAAGGATTCGTACCCGCCAAGACATTATTGGAAGCATTGTCATTAATCACTTGGATTACATTTTGTTCTCCAACTTCTACCATATCGTCCAAGAGCTTGCAATCATGTCTCCAACTTTATCTGATCTGAAGCATCAATAGACTTGACAAAATCCGTTCCACTAGGAGAATTCACCAAGAAATTGATTAAAGCTCTCTCTTGTCTATCTTTCCAACCATCAGACATGATTGAACAACCCGTAATAGCCCACTCTAATTCATTGGATTTTAAAACATCTTCGTTTCTTCGACTTTCCTTATCTAACAGAGGACTCGCAATGCATATGCACTCGAGGCTTATTACCAAGCCCATACTCAATAACACAATCAAACATCGCTCCAAAACTTTCATATGAAGCTACATTAAATGGAATACCTGCTTCATAGAACCATTTTAAACCGAAACATCAACTTTTCCATTCGTCTCCTTCTTGTAGTGCTCATTGATAGTAGATTGCTTTGACGATAAACTCTGACTTGGTTTCGAGCACTTTTTATTGGCTAACTAATCCATTGGACCACTTATATTAACTCCTTTTGCTTCTCTGCATTAGCCATATTCCTCCCACTCCAACCATTCCACTTGCACCACAATTCTTTTGAAACACCGAACCAACTTCTCTAACCTCTTCATCGTCTTCATCATCACCAAAGCCATAGCCTGGAATTACATCATATTCAGGGCATTGTCGTATGATGATGCTCATTTTCCTTTGACTTCGACTTATTATCCATGAAGTCTTTTATTTCTTCACGGACTGGTGATGGAACTTTATCGCACTTCTAACGCTTGTTGAATTTCCGCTAAAATGTTGCTTGGCACGATAAATTCCTTCCTTAGTAATTTTTCCACGAAAAATTGCAAGTTACATTGTTCTTCTCCTTGGGTCGTCCAATCTACTATACTTCCATGCTACATCGTTTGAACTTGAACTCATTATTTTTTCTGTAAAAGTCAGAACACCTAAATCCGAAAATAAAAACATATATGTTAAGTCAAGTTCATCCAAACGATCAAATGTGCCATGATGATGATAACGATTGATTTTGGGTTTATTATTGAAAAGGATTTCTATTGAAAAATGTAATACAATGTACATCACGACATGATCTAAGTGTATATCTAAAAAATGTACTACAGTAAAATGAAACATGTTACAATATATTACAGATTGCATGACATATGGACAAAATCAAAACTGAAAAGCAAATATAACAAAAAGAAACATAACCCGTACATACGCTTTACAGCTTTACTACTCCAGTAATGACAAAATGAAAAAAAAAAGAAAACAGAGCAAAACCGAGACTCATGTCCCTTCCACACATATACAGACAAAAGACCCAAAAAGCTAAAATAATTAAAAATAAAGAAATAAGAAAGATAGGCTCGACTTTGCTGATGCGGCGGCAACTGCGAGCGAGCGCAGACCTGAAAGATTAGGGTTTCCGATTAAGTTTTTGAAGTGTAGATTTATGATTTTTCTAATATAATTAAAGGTTTAATGGTGCATTTAATCAAGCCCATTAGTAATTAAAGGTAAAAGAAGTAAAAACATTTAAGCTTACCGCCCAGTCGAGCCTAGACGAACTGGAAAGCGATTGCCTAGTCGGTAGAGGCGACCGCCTCATTGATTTCGCCTCGCCTGAGCTAGTTGAGGCGATTTCCGGTTCGCCTAGAGTAGGCGATAGCCTAGGCTTCAGACACTAATGGCGACTTGAAGGAAGAGATATTATACTTCAACCATAAGGCTTTCAAGAAAAAATGAAAGACGATATGGTTTGCAAGCTAATCAAATCTCTTTACGGGCTTAAGCAAGCACCACGATGTTGGTACACGAGATCTGATTCATTCGTAACGAGTCATGGCTACACCAGGCTATATTCAGATCTTTTGTGCATATTTCAAGTGATTTGACTCTGAAGATTACATCATGTGCTGTTGTACGTTGACGATATACTGGTAGCAGGACCTAACAAAGATCATATCTGATCTGAAGACTCACTTCGCTGGTGAATTCGAAATGACGAACTTGGGACTGGCAAATAAAATTCTGGCGTACAAATCTCTTGAGACAGAAGCAATAGGAAGATTAGGCTTTCTCAAAATAACTACTTGAAGGAAGTCATGCGAGGTTAACATGCAAGACACCAAGCCAATATACATCCCTCTTGCTGCTAACTTCAAGTTATCTACCGATATTGTCCATCCAATGAAGATGAGAAGATAGAGATGTCTCGAGTGTCGTATGTATCCACGATTAGAAGTTTAACGTTTGCCATGGTGTGTACGAGACCCATTACCCATGCAGTGGGAGTGGTGAGCCGATACATGTCCAACTAGGGTGGCAATGGGCGGGTTCGGGGCTGGTAATGGCATACCGCCCCCATAACCAAATTCTCATTCTTAATACCATCCACGCTAATTCACAGTTTAGAATGAATTGGTTCGGGATGAGTAATCACCGTTCGGGGATCGGGTTCCCGTTGGGGATTTGGGTTCCCCATATGCATTTATATCCAATAAACTAATATTTTTTGCAACAAAAACATAAAAAGTAGACAAATTATGTAAAATATGAAATTGAAGTATAAAAAATTGATATAATATGCCATTGAAATATGCGTGTATTGTGAAAAATTATATATTGAGAGTGGAATTGTTTTCTTCTAATTACGATCTTGAATATAAAAGGATTATCCATCAAAAATCTTGATTCAAATTAGTTTTTAATATTATTTAGAAATAAATCTATTCGGGAAATGGTGAATCACCATTTGACTCAAACGGGGCCGGTTCGGGGATGAGGATGGGTGGGAAACATGATTACCATCACCGTCCCATCCCCACTCTTTCACCGACGGGGAATCACCGTCAACTCTCCCTATCCCCATTTTGATCGGGGATTCCCCGTCCCAATAACCTCGGGTCCCGACGGGGATAGTTCACCGTGGAAATTTTGCCACCCCTATGTCCAACCCCGATCGGAGCACTGGAGTGCTGTCAAGAGGATTCTAGATACATCAAAGGAACCTCTGATCTGCGTTATGTTATGGAGGCACATATTTTATTTTACTGTCCACGGTTATGTGGATGCTGATTATGCAGGTGAACTTGTTAAAAGCAGATCCACAATCGAATGTGTTAAATCTTGCTGGCGGTGTTGTAAGCTGAGGTTCAAACTCTGCAGTCAATTGTTGTGATGTTAACGACGGAAGAACTGTAGCATTTATGCAAGCTAGTAAGCGGCGACATGGTTGAAGATATTGCTGCTGCAAGAACTTGGCCACAAATAAGAGAATATTGTTCTCTATTGTGATTGTGAGAGTGTTGCACCTTGCAAGGAATCCGTCATTTCATTCAAGAACAAACACATCGGGGTCCATACTACTTTTTTTTCGTGAACAAGTGGAAGAGGGAACATTGGATATGCAAAAGTTTACACTCCGGATAATCTGGCTGACTTCATGACCAAAGCAAAAGCAATCACGTGGACAAATTCATGTGGTGTCATTCCTCTTGTGGTTTGACAGAACATAATGAAGATTGATCCAATCTCAATCAAATCTTCAAGTGGGAAAATGTTGTAATATTTGTAAGGCATTTGGCCACCTAGTAGTTAAGTGGACGGTCATGAGTTGGCCACGTATATAGCTATGATTCTGATTCGTTCGAGTTCTGATTCGTCCACGTGTACAGAGATACACGGCTGATTCTGATTCGTCCGAGTTCTGATTCGTCCACATGGATAGATACACGGCTAATTCTGACTCGTCCGTTGCCTAAAACCTTCGGCTATAAATAGGCTAGCTATAAGTCATTATAAATCATCGAAAACAATAACTTCTTCTTGTATTAGCAAAAGAAGTACTTACAAGTGTTGTGAGGAAAATATTTATGTTCCGTTTGGATTTCGGATTTCGATTTGAAATCCGGATATCGCCCAAATCTTCCGTTTGCAATCGCAACGATTTGGATTTGGATTTCGCCCAATTCTGAGGGAAAATCCAAACTCTATAATTCGTCGGATGAAATTCCGTGTCAAATTGTCCATTTTTGAAATCCAAAGGTGAGCACGTAACGAATTTTTTCGTAACTGGTAATAATAACTAGTCTAAGTTGCACACTCATATGCGTATGCTACATAATATATAAATTATTTATAAATATTAAATAAAAATTACTAAAAATAGAATGGTAAATGTGACAATATATAAATGCAAGGTAGTGGGTGGTTTCTTATTTTTTATTTTATGTTAATTATTAATTTGAGAAAAATTCTGATTGGTTAATAGATACACCAAAAAGCAGTTATTAACTCACCTTCACCTTATATAAGAGTATAGATAAAAGATAAAAATAAGGGTAATTCCCACTGGTACCCTCGAGTTTACGAATTTTCCCGTTGGTACCCAAAGTAATTTTAGATTCCGCGCGGTACCCCTAACGTTTGTTGGAACATAATCTCGTACCCTTGAGTTAACAAAAGCAGGGTTTTTTAGGGTTAAATCTGTTATGGTGTTGAAATAACCTTAATACCCCCAATTAGATAAATGAAAAGAAATCAAAATAGAGGAGAGGAATATTAGGGCAGTGTTTGAAAGAAATTAAGCCCCCAGTTATCCAATCATCATCGCCCATTCTTCATACAAATCAGGCCCTCAAAATCAGAATTAATCACGCGACGAGCGAAGTGGTTTCTCCAACACCGCACCGCAAACAAAAGGCTTAGGAATCCTCATACAACTGAGCGCTCTACGGGTGGAATCATCGCGCAGTCATCGCAAGGCCTCTGCATCTTTCCCGGGATATCGAGATCGAATAGGGCATGGCATGGAGAATTATTTCTTTCCCCGGGACATCTCTTTACCTCAGAGAAAGAAAATGGCGAGAACAACAGCTAGGAGACTTTGTTTGAACTCTAAGGGCCTATTGAGTTCTCGAATGATATTAGTGAGGAGTCACTGGCAACTTATGTTGAGGAAGTAGAGGTTGATGAAGCACTCACGTGTGTGACAGATAGTTTTGGAGCCAGATTCATGGCAATAAGTGGTCAGACAGTATCAGCGATGAAGAGTTCTATTTTGATAAACTCTTCAGCAATGGAGAGTTATACAAAGAAGGGAACTTTGGGTCTGTAGAGCTGAAACAATGGATGCTTTTTATGGATAAAAAGCATTTCAAATCTGTGTTCAGAGAGTATTGCATTCAAGAGGGATTTTCTGTTGTAGTTAGGAAAGCAGACAAGGGAGATATACATGTGAATGTGCTGCTGATGGGCTGCCCTTACAGGCTTCATGCTAGCGTGTTGGTTGATGGCCATACCTGGGCCATTAAGTCCATTCTAGATGAGCACAAGTAGAGCAGATTGATAGAGTTCAATCCTATGGCTGATTACAAATGGGCAGCTGAGAAGTTGTTGGAGGATATTAGGGCTAATCCTGATATTTCCATCAAGTCATTGAACTATCTTCTACTGGAGAGGTACCAATTACAACTGAAAAAGACATCAGCAAATCGCATGAAAGACTATGCATTGACACTCATAAATGGAGGCTTTGACACCTCTTATTCGAAGCTTTCCTGCGATTGCGAGGTTGTCAAGCAAACTAACCCTGGTTCTATAGCTCATTGTTGTTGGGGGCCGAGGGGCAGATGTCGACTGAATTTTAGAACGCCCTTTAATATTCAAGTATATCTTCCATTTTCGTTCAAGCAGAATTTGAGGGTTTGATAAAAGGTTGTAGAGTTTGATCGGGGTTGATGGTACGCATCTTAAGGGAAATTATGGTGGTGTGTTTTGTTGTCTGCAATGGCCCCTGATGGAAATAACGAGTTATTTCCTATAGCGCATGGCATCGTTGTTGCTGAAAATAAAGAGAATTGGTCTCGCTTTTTTTACCATTTGAAGCAGACCTTCCAAGAAAGCAATAGAATGGATTGGACGATAATATCTGATCGACATAAGGTGCGTAAAGTGCTATGTTATTCTGTTTTGTTATTTCTACATTACAACTATTTTGTCATGTTTTCGTAGGAGTTTTCGCCTGCTCTAGAAGAAAGATAGCCAGAAGTAAGACGAAGATATTGTGCTAGGCATCTTGTGCCAACTTTAGAAGCCATTCCCCGGGC